>SCLH01001460.1:27797-56026 GCA_004367855.1 Oikopleura vanhoeffeni
CGCCGTAAAACAGAGGCCTTCTTCATCATAATCCTTAGACCGGAACTGAACGACCAAAACAACCACCGCTTTTTTACACTATTCTAAGTGGGCCTTTTTTTTTAAATCGAACTCGCCCGCAATTCTCGCTTATTAACTATCAGTGACTCATAAGCAGATGCACTTTTTCGCTAAATTCTGTTCTGAAAGAATTCTTAACCATTTTGCTTCACTTTTCCGTCGATTGAAGAATAAAAGCGCAAGCATGTCTGAATTTTATATTTGATTTAAATCTATTTAGGTCTTTTTTGTAAAAAATAATTGGCATTTATAGGTCACAAGCAAAATGGCGAAAAATTTAAAAACGTCTTAAAAAGTAAAAATTTTATATCGGAAAAATATGTTTTTTTTTTGAAAATGATTTTTTTGTTAAAAAATGTTTTTTTGTTATAAAATGTTTTGTTTTTGTTAAAAAGTTTTGTTAATAAATGTTTTTTTGTTATTAAATGATTTTTTGTTAAAAAAGTTTTGTTAAAAATGTTTCGTTAAAAAATTTTTGTTAAAAAACCTCCTGTCATATTTTGTTTCAATTTTTTATTTTGAAAACATTTAAATTTTTTCAAATTTCGTTTTTTTAATTTTTCGTGGAAATTTTATTTAATTATAGCAAAATTTCAAAAATTTTGTAAAAATTAAAAAAAATAGCAATTTGAACAAAATTTTTAAAGTAATTTTCTCAATTTTTTCAATTTGATAATATTTCCTTTCAGATTTATCCAATGGTTCTGAAGATCGCTCAGCTGTATACCAAGATTCAAAACATGGATATTTCTAGCAAGGAATATGCAATCATCAAAGTTCTTTGTGTCGTCAACAATGGTTAGTCACAAAGAAAAAATGTCTGTCCGCTTAATTCCCAGAATTGCAGACTATTTCTGGACCCGTAGTGACTTCTGGTCATGCGTGACCAGACGTTTTTAATCAAGCGTATAACTGAAGATTTATTTTTAACATATATTTTTTCTTTGTTAATAATATAATTCAAATAATTTGCTTCAATCGTGGAAAAAAATGGTGAAAAAAATAATATAAAGGCATCAAATGTTAATAAGAAAATAAAAGATCCAATTTCACGATTTACACAATTAAGTGCATTAGTAATACAAATAAAAGATTTATTTGACATTTTTAAATTTGTAGCATTGAACCACTAACACTTTGCCTTTGCTCTGTTTAAAAACAATCTTATGTTTTCATCAAAATTTTCTCTAAATCTGCTTCTTAACTCGTAAACTTAAGAAGTGAGTCTGTACTCAGACTTGATTTCTGCCATCTAGCTGCCATTCTTAAAATCTAGCCATATAAGCGAAGTTTCGTCATTAGCATATATTTTTTTTGTTGTCTTAAAATACAATTCAGCCAATTTGCTATACAATTGAAAAAAATTTTTTTGAAACGTAGAAAAAGGCATTTAATGGGGAGAAGTAAAAAATCGCGAAAATGACCTCCAGTTACACACAAAAGTGCAATAATAAGATGAAATTAAACCTTTATTTATATTTGAAACTACCTCATATTTAATTTCAAATGATTTGCTATCGCTCTGTCTAAAAATAAGTTTTAGTTTTTTTACAAAATTCTTTAGTAAAATGGCTCTTAAATTGTTGTGGAATATTTTATTTCTCGTTCAAGGTCAATTTCAAGTTCATCGTATAAACTTGAAAGTACCACCAAAATAATCGGAAGGTTTCTCATAAAAATATTAAAAACTATGGGTCAATTATGTACTTAAAGGTCACTAGAGATCAAAAATGGTCAGATTTCATAGAGGGATTTTTGCTTTCTGGGGCCCTTTCAGTACATAATTATCCCATAGCTGCTTATATTTCCATCAAAAAGTCGACCCTTCCGATTCTTTTGAGGGTACTTACAAGTCTCTAAGATGAACTTTGAAATTAACGGTAATTTGATATACGATACACCATATACGGTTATTTGAAAAAGTACTCAAATTACGTCAAAAACATTTTTTGATAAACTTCAAACCTTTTTAAGACTTTTTTCTCATTACACCAAAGTCCGAATAAAATCACGTGACGAAATAATCCGAAAATAAAGTTTGAAATTTGTCATAAATAAATCCTTATTTCTTCAAAAAATAAGATCACGTGACGTTTTTGGAAAATGCCGTTATGTTCAAAATTATTAGATTATGTGTTAATTAGTCCTCAGAATTTTTCGGCGTAATTTGAGTACTATTTGTGTACTTGAACCAAAACCTTATTCCTTAATTTGAAGGTCACGTGATCGTTTTTGGGCTTTGGTGTAATGGAAAAAAAGTCTTAGATTTTTTTCTGATCACGATCAAAGGTTTTATTTGGTGATTATAAAATTTTTTGCAAAAAATAAGTACTGTAATACAGTGAAAATTTTCAAAAAAAAACCCCACAAACGTCATTTTATTTTAAAGAGTTGATACCTTTACAACTGTTAATCACGAAAAGCGCCCTGCGTTGATTGTATTATTGATAACGAACTTGAGATGACGCATCGAATTAATTGTTTACATCAGTCGTGGTCCTGGATCTCTGAAACTTACCAAAAGTGGGAAGATATGTATTCTAGTATAATCGTAGACGTAGAACGCGAATCTGTTGTCCGATTCCAAATATTTTGAGTACTTTTTGAAAAAACATAGTATCGATTTACGGTAATTTGAAAAAGTACTCAGATTACGTCAAAAAAATTTATGATAAACTTCAAATTTTTTAAGATTTTTTTCTCATTACAGCATAGTCCAAATAAAATCACATGACGAAATAACTATAAAATAAGGTTAAGAATATGACCTTCACACCAATTAATATTTAATACTAGCTTATTTAACATATTTATAAATAAGTAATACAAACATATATTAATCCTTATTTCTTGAAAAATAAGATCACGTGACGTTTTTGGAAAATGCCGTTATGTTCACAATTCTCAGATTATGTGTTTATTAGCCCTCAAAATTGTCAGCGCAATTTGAGTACTATTTGTGTAACTGTATTTCTTAATTTGAAGGTCACGTGATTGTTTTTGAACTTTGCCGTAATGAAAAAAAGTCTTAAAAACTTTTGAAGATGCTCCTCACTTTTTTCAAAAACTGATTTAAGCAATTTCTGAAAAACAATAGTACGATTTTAGCCAACCTTATTTCTTGAATATACGGTCACGTGATCATTTTTGGGATATGGTGTAATGGAAAAAAAGTCTTAAATTTTTTTTTAATTACGATGAAAGGTTTTTTTGGTGATTCCAAAAATTTTGCAAAAAATAAGTACTGTAATACAGTAAAAATTAAAAAAAAACGCAGAAACGTCAATTATTCAAATAGTCGATCGATCACTTTGTAAATGTTTATTCACGCGCTCAATGACAAAGTGTGATAAAGGGATATATCATATATAATCTGACATTTTGTGATATTTAAAATTTCAACAAACTCGCAGAACCTGACGGTAAGTCAGAAGGACAAAATGTCTGTCAGCTTGCAGATCTCGTACCCGATCACTTATTTGGTATATATTGTGCAATTAATTTGTTATTCAGAGTTTTCAAATGGTCTGGAGACGGCCCGACAAGAAGTATCAAAACTACAAAATCTATATCTTATTGTTTCAAGATCAGTTTTTGGAAACGAACGAACCATAGAACTACTAACTGTTCTCACCGAAATTAGGTAACCGTCACCGAATTAAATGTGCAGTAATGCACAAACAATATAATTACTTTGATTAATTAATTAATTATTAGTGATTTATTCACTATACTTATTTTTGGGAAAACATTTTTTTTCTTCTTTCCTTAGTCAATAAAACAACATAAATTAAAGGAGGTTGAAGGATTTTGGGAATATTCAAAAAGACGATTTGAAATAAGGAATTTCAAAAGTCAAAAATCGGTTTCAATTTGTTAAGGCTATCTTGTAGAGAATTTTTTTCTGGTCATTTTAAGACAAAGGATTTTTTTTGTTTATGAAAAATTTTCAAAAAAAAATCGATTTTTCGCTCAAATTTTCGAGATTTTACAGGGTGTCATGAAGCCAGTTCTAGCGCCTCCGTATGAAGAGTTAAACCGGTAATTTTTTTGTTAGTATCTAAAGCGTTTTTGAACTTCAAAAAGAGCAAAATATTTTTATTAATCATTAGCGTAAGGTAAGAACCGCAAAATAATTTTTTGGTTGACAAAGAAAATTTATATAGTTTATTGTTGAGAATTACTAATAAATAACTTTGGTGATAAAATGCTAAATGATAGTCAAATTTTTTTCTAAAATGTTCGAAAAATGCTGATTTTAAAAAAACGAGACATAATTTTTTTTCAAAATTTTTCTGGTCAATTTCAGCACATAAACTTTAAGTGCTCCGAAATTAAATGAATGAGTTAGTCAATTTTTTCCGTTCCTACATTACATTAGCGCCTCATTTGAAATTTGAAAATAAACAATAAAATTTTTATCATATTATTTTTGAAATATGACACCATTGATTATGAAATTCATTATGTTTTTTAGGTTGATTTGTTCTCAAATGAAACAGCTTGATATCGCCATGATGCTTCTCCTCGTCCGTATCGCCTCGGCAACATGCTGGGAAATGTATCTAAAAAACAAAGCGACTAAAGAGGTAAATATAATTAAATTAATATATTATAATATTATATCATAATATCATATTATAATATATATATTATATATCAATTGTAATACAGTGGGTGAGACCAATGGGCAACAGTGAGACCAATAGGCAACACTTTTGAGCCAAATTGATGCAAAAATTGGGCTAAAATGATGCCAATGGGCAATAGTGAGACCAATGGGCAACACTTTTGGCCAAAAGCTCGTGTGTTGCCCATTGGTCTCACCCACTGTATATACTTTTTGCATGTAAATGTAAAGACTGATTTCGAGAAGCATGACTTATCTTAACTAACAGAACTTGACGCATGAACTTTCAGGAAACATGTAACGAGAATAATGGGCAAACATCTCCAAATCCAAAATCGTATGAATCTGCTTCACCTCATAGTAGTGGTGATACTAAATTTTCAAGAACTTCAGGTAAACTACTTTGAAAATGGCGTGGAACACAAATAAAATCTGAAGCGAACTAATTCATCTTTATTAATCAAATTCATTTTATCAACGTTTTACTTTTATTGATATTAATTAACTAGCATCTTCAGCATAATAAAAAAGTTTTTAGATAGCTCAAACTGAGCACAAATATTCAAAAAAATTATTCACAAAATAAATTAACAAAAAAATGGTTCGAATCAGACCATTGTTTCCAATTTTTTTAACAAAAACTAATAATTAAACAATTCCAGTAATCTCAGAAAAAAATTAAAAAATGGTCCGATTTGGACCAATTTTTTTCTATGTTAGTATTTGATAAATATTTGTGCTCAGTTTGAGCTATCTAAAAACTCAATCAGATGAGTCGTTTTCGAAAGCCGAATTAATTCTGATCATTTCGCCGCCTTTGACTCAGGATGCTCGTACTTCCCCGATTAAAGATATATTAATATTGCGATTTTTTTTTTCAAAATTGCGCCAGATAAAAATTTCAAAAATTGGCGGGAAAAAATTAACAAAAATTTACTAATAATATTTCATAAATCACTTGTTTCCACACGTTTTGCAAAAAAATGCATGAATATTTCTATAAAAATGTATGATAAGCATTATATTTATTTAGGCGATGAAACGGAGAATCGGTTGGCTTCAATATCTCCTTTAACATTTTCGCCCTCAACTCAGATTCTAAACGCTTCATTAGCCATGCACGTGCAGCGTCAATTCCAACCGCAAAAAAAAGTGCACAGCTCGGGATTCGAAGCCAAGACCGAACCAATTGACAATTTTTCCTTTTTTAACGATCAAACCTTTAACCTTCAAAAACTTTCCAATTCACATCCAACTGTTCAAGAAATGGAAGAAGATGATGAAGAAATTGAAGTTGCGTAATCATGTATAAAACTTTTTTTTTTACAATTTTTTCTATAAAATAGACCAGTCCACTCACGTGAAAAAATGCCTATAGTAATAATGCCTTCACTAAACCTAGATTTACAATGCTTGAAATGGTCATTTTGCTATCACTTCTGAGCTTTTAAGAGCATTTTAAAGATAAACGTGTCAAATTCCGACGCTATGGTGTCAAATTAAAAACCTCGTGACGAGGACGCTCTTGAGCTCGTTAGAAAATCCTTATATATCTTTTTTCCTTTCAAAACAAAAAGATGGAATAGTTGCTCCGGGACCTTTTTGATTAACAAACTGGTAGCAAATGCCTGTTTCCCCTAAAAGTTTCTCTAGAATTTGAAAATAAATCTTTTTCTACCATTTATATATCTAAATTGACAATCTATGCTGCCTTTAAAGCCATAATACTTGGCACATTTAAGAGGGTGGTCGCTAACGTGCCATTAAGCCATCACCTCCTTAAGTTTTTTTCTTTTTTTCACTTGTTTCATAACTTCTATTTTTTGCTGAAAAGGATGTATTTATTTTGGCAATTTGCCGACGGGTTGCAATCAGCAAAATTCTCAAAAAATCTTTTGTCAAATTTTTGTAAATAGTTAAAAAAAACATTACCACAAAAAAGTACCAACTGTTGATAACACAAATTATTTCTCACGTTAAATAAATATTCTTCCGAAGTATAAAAAATATATTTGTTTCACTTTCACCTGAAATTCCAGCATTTTCCCCCCGAACAACCACAGTCTATTAGACACTATACAATTTAGGGGGTCTCCTCCAACGTGTGCTTGCCCACATATCAACCCCCGAACAACCACGAAGTATGAAAATTATATTTGTTTCATCTGAAATTCCTGCATTCGATTTTCAAACACATACCTAGGGTGCGCCAATGGCCAAACTAAAAGTTTTCATGTGTGTTCTTTGACCTTTGGGGGGTTATCGTAACCAAATAAAATGATCCCAATTATACAAAAAAAATTGGGCCCCCAGTGGTCAGAAAATCGCTCTAGAAAACTCTATTTTCTGGCTTCAAACTCGAAAAAAGAGAGTTTAATATTTTTTTTACACATAGCATCCTACTTATAAATTTGCCCTTTTATTTCAGCCGCTGCAAATTTGCTCGGAAAAACTTTCCCATGTCTAATTTTTCATTTAAACTGTGTCAAATTTTCAGCTGAACACGAAAAACGTATTAGCTAACCTTGCCGGACTTTGCCGCAAGGTGCAACCGGTAATTTAAACCAATAACCGGTATAATCACCAGTAAAAATCTGATTTTTTATTTTTCATATTTTTTGACTTTGAATTCTGCTCGAGATATTTATTTTCGTTGATATCGACGGTTTAAAAGTTAGAAATTTGCCCCTTGCAAATTTAACTCAAAACACTTTCCTAAAAACTGGCTTATTTGAACATTAAAATTCGGATAAAAAATTATTTTTTCGGTAAAAGTTAAGCAAAAAATCGCCTTTCAATTATCTCGTCATAAAATTTGAACCTAGTATCCGAAACATTTTTAGGGAATACTTTTAGATTGACATTGTTGAATTGTAAAATGTATTAAAAGGAGAAGTTTCTGCGCTCATTTTTTTCATTATTTTTGGCTGATTTAAAGTGGCTTTAGCCTTTCAAAAGGCTATATCCATATATGCCTCTGAGGGTTAAGTTTTTCACAGTTCTCTATCTTTTGTTTTAAGAATTATTGTCATGCTGCATATATGACTCATGCTTCTCTGATTAGTGAACAACATTTGAGTGAGTCGAAGTCGTGATTTTCAAAAAATAAAATGAGAAATATTTTTTTTGGAAATTTTAAAGACTTTTCGTAAAAGATAATTATAATATAATTGCTACAGGGGGCTTCATATCCTGTACCGAATACAGTGAATCAAAATTGCCGCGATAGGAATACAAACCAAATGTGTGTAGTATGTATTGGTTAGCTATTATGGGGGTGATGAGACCCACCATTTTTTTAAATGAGGCAGGTGCGTCACGTGAGTCCTCACCACCCCGTAATATATAGCTATTAGCTAACCAACACACTGAATACTAGTAGTATTATACTACACACATTTGGTTTGAATTCCTATCGCGGCAATTTTGATTCACTGTATGCGGTACAGGATATCCCCTTATTGCCATGTCGTAAAGATTTGATCCCTAAAAAATTCGGGAATGAGAAAACGACGCGTCATTTGAAAACAAGGCATCCGATTTAGTTCTTAGATAGCTCAAACTAAGCACAATTATCTAATCAATATAAACATTAAAAATTGGTTTTAATCGGACCAAGGTTTTTTTCCCTAAGATTACTGAAATTGTTTAATTATTAGTTTTTGTTAAAAAATAGAAAAAAAGGTCTGAGAAAAAATATAAACAATGGTCTGATTCGGACCAATTTTTATTTTGTATTATTCACTTGATATTTGAATATTGTGCACAGTTGAGCTATCGAAGAACCTAATCGGCTAAGTCGTTTTTGAAAACCGCGTTGTTTTCTCACCCCCCTTGTTTGTAAGGGATCAAATCTTTACGATAGGGAAATAAGGGGATATCGCCTAAACATTTCTCGATTTTTGGCTGAATTCCTGCCAGTGCCCATGTCGCCAAAAGGGCCAAAATCGACGACATTGGGTGAGCGTTTGCGGTTTTATAACAAATCCCTTTGAGTGCGTCTTGAATGACGTCATATTTCAAGACTTAATTTCCCAAATCTACTTTTTGAAATTTCATTTGATTGCGATTGGTGGAGTTCGTAATTATACACACTTTGGTATTGTTCTTCATTTCAATCTATCGTAAACCTCCTTATAAAATTGAAAACTTTTAAAATTATGAACTCCTTTCGAACACCCACGCGTTTTTTCATTTTTTGACGAAAAAATTTATTTCTGTCCCCATATCGCCGAAAGTGCCCATATTGTCAAAAAAAGCCCAATATCCCAAACTTATTTGTAACAAAACTTTCGGCGATATGGGGCCTCTGTACAGCCTCCTCCTGTATACAATAACGATGCAAATATTTGATTGGAACAAATGATATTTTCAGCTACAGTGTAAGACGATGTTTTTTAGCTATATTGTAGAGAATTTTTTTTGGTCATTTTAAGACCAGGAAAGGAAAAATTTTCAAAAAAAAATCGATTTATCGGTCAAATTTTCGAGATTTTACAGGGAGTCATGAAGCCAGTTCTAGCGACTCGGTATCAAGAGCTAGAGCGCTAATTTTTCGGCAGGTGAAAATTAAGCGTTTTTAGGAAACCATTTTTTGGGAAACCAAAGTTCAAGGTCGATTACGTACTGAAAGATCGCTAGAGCGCAAACACTGCTCAAATTTTTGAGATTTCACAGGGGGTGCTGAAGCCAGTCTTTGCGCTCTAGCGATCTTTCAGTACGTAATCGACCCATAGTTCCTAATACGTCGACCCTTCCGGTTCTTTTTAGGGTGCTTTCAAGTCTCTACGATGAGATTGACCTTAAACTTTGACCGGTTATTTCAGGTCGACCACGTGGTCACTGGCCTTAGCCAAAAAATGGTATCCTAAAAAACGCTTGATTTTCACCTGCCAAAAAAATAGCGCTCTAGCTCTTCATACGGAGTCGCTAGAACTGACTTCATGACCCCCTGTAAAAACTGTCTTAAAATGACCAGAAAAAAATTCTCTACAAGATAGCTTAAAAACATCGATACCCATTTTTCACTTTTGAAATTCCTCATTTCAAATCGTCTAATACCGAGCTGAGGTGTTCGGATAAGGGTAGAGTTTATGAATTTCACACAAAATTGTCTAGGCTTTTAAATGAGTCGAATCTTATTGATGGAATTAAAGTTCAGTTCTTGAGTATATTAGGGCGTCACAGGACGAGGCCAAAATAGAGACTAAAGGGTATCTGAAAAATCCGAGAAAGTCAGTCCTATTTTTTTTTCGGATAATTCGAAAAGAATAATTTCGAAAATTTTCAAAAAATTTTCGATTTTTTTTCAAAATATTTAAAAATCCGAAATTTTCAAATGCTTAAAAATAGCAATATATGCACAGTAAACGAAAGAGGAGAAAATTCTAAGAATTTTGGCTGGAAAACAAGTTTAAAAAAAAAATTCAAGTAATTTTTCATAATGATAAAAAAATCATCTTTCGACGATGAGTCATTATCTCTCTGTAAAACCGGAAGTGGATATAGAATTTCAAGTGACAATCAGTTTTTCAATAGAAAAGGTCTTGATGCTGAGTAATGCCAATTTTCAGAAAAATTGAGGCCAATCTAGAGGGTCGTAAATTAAATTGCGATGGAACAATTACGTATTTTTGCTCATTTTTCTAGGGATTTTGCCCTTTTGCTACCGGATATAGAAGAGAATGTGCTTTTGAATTACACTTGATGCAAAGAAAATGGATCAATTAATAATCAGGCAAATTCTCGGAAAATTTAAGGCTGATTAAGGGGGTAAGCGACTCATTTCAAATTGAAAAAAAATGCGATTTTTTACATTTTTTTTAACAATTTATAACTTTTTTAAACTTTTTCTGACCCCAAATCGGCTAAAAACATTTGATTCATTGACAGTTGCAAATAACAGGCCTCGAAGAACCACCGTGCCAATTTTCAGGAAATTCTTGAGCCATTTGGGGGTCGGAGGCTCATTTCAAATAGATAAAAATAAAATTTTTTAGTATTTTTTTAATTATTTTTTACTATGTTACAGTTTTTGCTAATAAACACTTGCATTGCTAAGAATAAGAGTATTTGGTTTATACTAATCTAGGTTTTTATTACTTTGCTCTGTTAAATGTTTGAAGTAAAGTGGAACTAGGTTGAACTATTAAGGAACTCAGATGCATTACTGGGAAAGCAAGCATTGTTATTGAGATATAAATACCCACTCTCAATGAAACGCATTCCCGAGACACCTTAAATGTTGATTTATCAATATCAACTTAACAAAATTTTAATTTATATTTACAGTGACTAATTACCTTTTCTCGTGAGTCACCAATACACTGTTCTCTTCGCTGAATTCATATTTCTTCCAAAAGAATGTCCTCACGATTACATTTACCTTGGATAGGCTTCTGAAACAATGGCTAACCGGTTTGCTTCAGAAAATCCTGACAAGAATGGGGAGGTGGTTCATTTTCGACCTGGCAAGCTCGAGTCTTCATCGTAGCCGGGCAGCAGTACAATGTTCAACAGATAAATATGAGATTAATATGCGTTGTAACAAAAGAACATGAGTCAATAGTACAATATATTTACCTGATTACTAAATGGAACAAAAGCGTCTGGAAGTGCATCTCTATCCCAACTGTTGGATAATTTGGTCATGTAATCAGCCGCCGATTTCAACATGTTCTTGATTGATTGATTCAAAACCATATTATCTTTATTTTCTCGGATAGCAGTTATGATATTGGCCTGGATGCTAGATTCTTCGAATTTCGAATAACGTGTTGTGGCATGAAAGTGTTGAATGCGGTGTCATACACTTAACAGCCGGTTGGTGAGATGAATCATTCTGAATCCCTCTGCAAAACCTGTGAATTCATCGATCATTTCTACAGATGCTTTAGCATGTGCTTTGCGTAAATTTGATCCATAATGGTTCAAGAATTAGAAACAACTGGCAATAGATTGCGATTCCGATTTAACGTGATTCTCATTCGCTGCATTGGTACTGATGTGGCTGAAACGCGATCCATGTTCAGTTTTCATTTTCGCTTTAATGAACGTTTTATTTATTTAACTCCCGCCTAAACTTATGCTGGTGAATACCTTCAAGGGCTGCTTTATATACAGCGGTTCGCCCACCCAAAAATATTTTCAAGGCTTACATTTCTCGACGACCTCAAAGCCATTCTGGTGGACTAATATTGAGAATTTTGCCCTGTGACCGAAAAAAATAATCGCCAAACTGATTTGAGTTTTGGTACATACTGATAAATGTGCCGATTTCGTCTATCGGACATTTCCAGTATATCTCAAACTACTCTTCTCAGTTACTGGGTGGGGCGATATGGAGAATGAGCAAAAAAGCCCGGAAAACCCCACGAAAAACCTGAATTTTTAGCTATTATTTAAAATAATAGAGAAATCCAAATAGAGAAATCCAGTGATTTCATTGGTCACTTTCTATTCTTGTAGCGTAGTGATAAAATTTAAAAAAATAAAGGAGAATATCCGGAGAAATTTTGAAATATTCGAACTAATTTGTCCGTAATCGTTGAAAACGTGCTCAAAATGGCTGTTTTTTAGTACATCACGGCTAATACATTTTAACTCGAAACATTTGAAGTCATAATTTTTTTCCTGAAAAGCGTTTTTTTATAATCGAACATATACGGAGAATATCCGAGCAATTTTCGATAATGTTTAGTTTTGATTACGGGTGCTTGAAGTTTAGGTATGTCAAAATTCGGCAAAAAATAGGTATTTTTCTCAGTTTGCAAAATTATTTATATAAAAAAGTTATTTTTTCGATGTATCAGCATTAAAAGGTAAAATTAGAGAAGTTAGAGCCTGTAGAAGGAAATTTATTAAAAAAAAATAGTTAATTCGGAAATTTATTAATATAAACATTTAAACCTGCTTTTATTCCTGCTAAAAACGACAATATTTGTAGACAACTTAGACAAGTAAAGACAAACAATTTTATTCAGATTCAGAATCAGTTGAAAAAATAATGGATTTCTTACAATATTACAGTCAACAATTTTTCTCTTGATTTCTTTTCTTTTGCTTCGCCTTTTTTTAATTTTGAGGGTTCCTTTCCTGAAAGAAAAAGGTCAAAAAGACCTTCTCTTTCTTGCTGACTCCAGTAATTCATCCATAATTTCTTGTCCAAGCAGTCTGGCAAAAATTTCGAGATTTTGGTCCACCACAAAATCATTAATATCACAATTTTTCATGTTCAAAAATTTATTTTGAGATTTTTTTTAAATTTTTTGTAAAATTTGTATTATTCCAATAATTAATACTGCTTTGAGCCCGAGTGTCCAAATTTTATCATTTGATGGTCTCAAATTGATAAAATTCGGAGAATCCGGCTCAAAGCAGTATAAATCGACCCCCTTAATTGACTTTAAATTTTCCAAAAATTTGCTGATTATTACAGTAGAGTGTGGTTAAAAAGACAGGTTGAGTTTTCACAACTGTCCTTTTAAAAGTCTGGCAAAAATTATCGCTCCGACCTTGTCCTTTTAAAAAAAATTACTTTCCCCCATAGTAAATTACAAATTTGTTTGCAAAAGGGCAAAATACTTAGAAAAATAGGCAATATACCAAACTTCACAAGCCATTTGTTTTCCGTCGCTCAATTTGGCCTCAATTTTTCTGAAAATTGGCGTGATCTAGCATAAACAGCCTTTTCAATCGAAAAATGCTGCATACAAAAAAATTAACTACCGACTTCCGCGTTTTACAGCCCGGTTTTCTAGGGACCAGCATCCTTATTCTTGGCCATTCTTTATGACAGAGCCGAGGGAGTTAAAATTTCAAAAAGTCATAAGCAACTTTTTTGCTCCAAATTAACCAAGGAACACGATAGGATTACTGAAAATTCTCAGTTCGACATTTCTTCCTGAGTCGAAATCGTCCTGTGACACCTTAGAGTACCTGGGTTAAAATGGTCAAAAAAAATTCTCTACTTCGTATCCATTTTTAACTTTTGAATTTCTTATTTAACTCGTCTTCAGTTAAAAATGGTTTTTAAAATTCCCGACGAAAATGGTATAACTTCAACTGTAATACTAACCATAATAGTAAAATGGTGTAAATTGTGGGAAATGATCTGATTTCTGATTTGAAGAGTTTCACGCTCGGCCAATCAGCGCTCCTCTTTATGTTTATGTCGAGCCAATTCAATCGGCCGTCCCCTTTTGAATGGATCCAAATATACTCCTGCAAAAAATTAGTTTTAAAATTTTTTAAAAGAGGTAGAGAATCATAGTTTGGGATATTTCGTACCAGATTTGAGCGATAATTCATGTCGCCAACAAAATATTAGGGGGGGTTTATTGGGCCAGATGAACTTTTTACACTGGTAATATTTAGGAACAATTCCTGAGACGATATTGAGAAAAGGTGTCTCCAAATATTTATTGATCGTCCTGATAGTTTAAAGGTCTTAAAGAGACATCTCCTAGACTGTCGAAAAAATATTTAAACTTCGATATTTTGATATATCCGGTTTGAACTTTTTGATAATCGGATAGGGAAAAATTCTAATCTTCGAAATTTTCGTCTGAAATATACGTATCAAACGTCATAGGAAAAAACGTTTAACTTCAGGGTGAAATTTTTCTATGGAAGAACTCTGGGTCATTTTTAACATTATTTATTAAATGATGATCAATTCGACTCTACTTTATCGTGATGAAAAATATATCTTTATACAGTATGTGTTTTTTTTACTTGCGAAAATGAAATTGTCATTTAGGTTATTACGACCAATTAAAAAACCGTAATCAGGTGGATTTTATTTTGAAAGCCAAGTATAGCCGATGTCAAGGGTTTTGAAAATATAATCCACCTAGTTACCATTTTTTATTGGCCGTAATTATCTAAATGGCAATTTTCATTTCGCAAGTAAAAACACATACTGTAAATAGAAACGTTTTGGTCTTTTTTCTATTGATTTTAGGCGTCTTTTTTTTTTAGTATATATTATAATTATTTTATTATATATAATATATTGTAATAATAATTATTTTTGAATAGTTGATAAGTTTGTCTGAGTAGAAGATAAGATGAAATTAATTAGATGTGTAAGAGACTGCGACGATAATGCGACTCATTGTTAGATATCTCGCTTTTTTAACTTACCTAAGAATTTAACCACTTATATTGTAATAAAATAAGATATTTTGGCACCAAGTGTAAATTTTTTTTGAGCAGGTATTCTAACTTAGAAAAATTGACTTTGCCTGTAAAAAAAACAGTCTTCAAATTTATTTTTGCGACATTGTCATTTTTTTTAATTTTAACCGAGATAGCGATTATTACTTTTGACTGCATTTCTCAGGAATTTTTCCTATTCATATTTTTATTTTTTCTCATAGCAAAAGTTGAGATTTCGGTTAATTTGGGACATACCAAAAATTATACTTACAGCGGGCGTCCTTTTCCGTTTTGAACGAAAATTGAGTTTTTTTATGATATGTATTAATTTTATTAAAAACGAAGATAATCTTAAAATGCTCTTTATCGCCACCAGGAGTCTGGAAATATTCTCATGGTCAACTTAACAAAACGCTGAAAGTTTGAGTTCAAACCTTCAATATTTCTAGATCTCAAATTGTAAAAATATCCCTAATAATAGTCTACGATCCCTAAAATGAGCTCGAATAAACTCCCGAAAATCTCATTGGACCAGAGGCGGCGATTAGCGCAGGCGAGAAAATACTGTATGGAGCAGTCGATTAGGTACTATTTGGCTCTTTAGCGACTCTACGAAAAAAATCATGAAATCTTGAGAGTTCTAGAATATTTTATCGTCTATTCAATTTAGACACTCGATGAGGAAGAGGAAAAACAACAACAAGCAATAATACAACAAAAAACACAAGAAGCAAATCAAGACAACAAACTATTCTTCTTATGCACACAGAATAGGCTACGCAACAATAAAATATTTTTTTCGGAAAAATCACCGAGAAAAAATAAATTTTATACTTAAAAAACTCTTTGATAAAATAGTTGTGCTCATCTGAGACAGTCTATTTGACCAATGTTACAGTAAAGTGCGTTTAAACGGACAGGTTGGTAGACATGAGTTAAAAAACCATCCTGAAGGGTTAAAATCGTGTCAGCGAGCGTTTAAATTGGCAGTTTGACCATTCAATTTATTCGTTAAAACCTAACGTAAAGTTTGCATCACAAAAATGTCCCTTTAAGGGGGTAGTCGTCGCATTTTAAGGCAAAAATGGGAGTTTTCAATGACCAATTGTAGCAAAAGTACAAATCGTCGCGGACCAAACATTACCTCTCTCTAATATATTTGAACAAAATCTTGCATCCTAATAATAATCACAACTGACGGATGCTCGTCCAATCAGAAACGTGCTTAACAAAAATAACGGAATTATTTTCAAAATGTATCTCTCCCTGAGTTTTTAGGGTACAACAATGATTTATGAACTCAAATTAACCGGACAGAACGTGAGCAAAACACCAAGTTGAGTTTTTTTTAAATTCTGGAATTTGCTCTCAGTACCCATAAAAAAGGCATCAAAATAAAATTGGGAAACTTTGTTTTATAGCCTCATTTTGCGATGACCACCCCCTTAAACACACGCAGCAATGACTGTTTGACCCAAAATCCGTTCGACCAAACTGTCTTTTAAAACGCACTCTACTGTAGTTATTCTCTAATGCAGAATTTCACAGCAATTCGAAAAAAGCATCGTACGGTTAAGAAATTGAAATGGCGGGGTACAGAACCCGAACCCAACATCGATGCAAAAAATCTCGAAATTCTAATTTTTTACTGTTTAAAGTTACTGGTTTATTTTTTTTGTGATGATATCTTTTTTCTTAATAAAAAATTTAATTGAGTTTTTATTTATTGAATTCCACAAAATGGAATTTTTAGAAAACTAAAGATATGAAAAAAAATAATCGAGAGTGCAAAATAAAGATTTTTTTTTAACTTGAGATTTTGAAATACCGGACTCTGGAAGTGACCTTAAATAATGGGTATTAAACGAAACTTAACAAAATTCTAAGAACAAATGAAAATAAAAATTCAAGAATCTCAATTTTTTTAAAGTTCAAAATCAAAAAAAGAGTCGTTTGTAGAGGTGGGGTCGTAATCGATATGGAAGAATGAAAACTGTAGCTATTTTTTAGTAGCCTATATTAGTGCTCATAGGGTCCGATACACTATGACGTTGGAATGAGGGATTTGCGAGAAGCTTTTATGCCTTTTGGAATACTGAAAGCAGTCAATTTGAACATTGATCCCTTAACAGGACGGCACAAAGGATTCGCAATATGTTGAATATGATCTACCGGAAGGGGCGCAATTGGCAATTGAGCAAATTGTGTGGTGTCCATTAGCATCGAGGCCGATTAGGGTGGGGAAGAACCGACCAATACCGAGACTTATCAGGAATGATTTGAAAAATATTTACAGGGCACAACCTAAGGTTCTACTTTCTACGGAATTTTTCCACTGTTTTTTCAAATTTTTCATAAAAATTTATTTTTTGAAAAAAAAATGGCTGCATTTGACTTTTAACTACCCAACTTTTTTTGATAGGGCAAATAAGTCGTGAAACATTTGACTCGCGTTTTTAGCTCGGCTAGCGCCATTTGAAGCATATTTAGTCTATGAAGTCTAATTTAAACCAAACCCGATGACAGAACCACGAAAAATTATCACTAAATTGATTTTTGCATCCTTTATTATATAAATTTGGTTATTTGAGTAAACCGGTAATTAACGGCCTAAACCGGTAAAAGTTGAGAGTACTCTAGTAGAATTCGCATAGGATATTCCTGAATATGTTACTAGAGTCAAATTTGTGTTAGAATTTATTTTCGGGAGGATTACATTTTGACACTTCCCAAGAGTGTCAAATTACACCGTTTTAATCTTCGCAACTAAAAACCTATTAAATGCCTACAAACCTTTTTTTAGATTTTTCGTTGAATTTTGACGACCTTCCAGAGGGTTAAATTACACTTTTTGGTTTATTCATAAATGAAATACGCTTTAAGGATGTGGGGCGACGATAATAGAGAGTTATTAGAATACTTTTTTGATAACCTATTTTGTAGATAATTTTCTGCCAAGTTTTTCACGTATAAGATTTTTTGGTTTTGAGATTTTCAAAGAAAAGTCGGTTTTTCGGGGGTTGAATTAAAGTTAAATTAGGGGTGAAGATAATTGCGATTTTTCTCAGATAACTTTTTATTGCCCTATGTTTGTAGAGAATATTGTGACTGAGTATTTTTTACTCTCAGAATTTTTTTTCTGAATTGTTCGATTTTTTTTCAAAAAAGTGAGTTTAGAAAATTTTATTGATCAGAATTTAAACAAAAACTAGAAATTCAAAGTCGTTCCCAGTGTTCTCAAGACTTTGGAAATAAAAATCGAAAAAAGGCTACCATTTGAACCTTAATTCAGCCTTTTGCGGTGAATTCGAAGCACAAACTAAAAAAATCTAAATATTTTCAAGGAGGAGTAGGCTTTTTGCGCGAGGCTTCCAAATAAGCTGTTTTGACCATAGAACAAAATTTGAAAAAAGGCTTCCATTTGGTGATGAGTATTTATATTATCTTCATTCTAAATTGCAAATAATCAATTAAAAATGATGAGAGATTGGAATGGGAGTAGGCTTTTTAGTGGCTTTTAAGGGGTAACGCCATTCACTTAAAAACCATTCTGAGCGCTAGGTTGAAGTATCAGATGACTTGAATAGTACTGACAACTTCTCAGAGTTGTAACTACGTATTGAAAAAATTAGTTATTTTCTGGCAGTTTCTCAGAAACTTCAACTTGAAATGTGTTAAAAAGAGCCCAATTAATCGTCGCCACAATCTTAATATGGCAAGATACTATCAATATTTATCTTCAAAAATACTCGGTAACATTATTGTCATAAAAATGTATGCTATTAATGAGAATAAAAGTGAACTTTAACACGTTGGGAGGTGTCAAATGTTCTAAATTGATGGCTGGAAAAAGACGAGTTTTTGACATATTTCTCTTGTGAAAATAAATTCAAAAATTTTAAACGTTTTTTATCAAGCTAACCAAATTTACCGCTTAACGCGCATCCTGCCCTCCATTCAAAAAAGTGACTTTGGAAGTGAAAAAATTTTCCCTTTCAAGGCTTCAGTCTGATTTTAAGATTTTTGTTTGAATTTGGAAAGCGCATACTTAATATATTTAGATATGTTTACCCTTTAATTCTTAATATGTAGAGCAAAGGGAGTACAAGCTTGCAACAAATTTAATGAACTTAATAAGAGCGTCAAAGAATTGTAAAAAAAATTTAACTTTCTATAATCTTTGTACGGTTATATACCCTAGGGCAAATAAGAGATTTTCGAAAAATATTTTTCTTCACAAATAATAAAGTTAAATGTGTTTTAACCGTTATGTTAATCATTCCCATGTCAACCGTTATTATCAAGAAAAACTACTTTCGATGAAAATAAGCAAAATGAGCTACTGAGATTCGAACCTATGAACTTCCAGTTTAAAAAACGTCATTTACCGGTTGACCAGGAAAAAAACAAATTATTTTGGTCGCCAAACAAATTTACTTGGCTACACATAGCAGAAACCGTTTTTGTTTATATCTGGTATGGGTATTCGAGAAAAATGAACTGAGTAGAGTGGTTCTATCAGAAAAAAGCTACCTTAATACCTTAGCTAATAAAAACTCCAAGACCAAATTTTTTTGTTTTTTTAACCGGATGTCCGGTTTACCGGAAATTGAACCGGTAAAGATCTAAAAAGACGATTTTGAGAAACACACACCATCATTCGAACGTCACTTTTTTTGCCCAGTAGTAAAAACTTTTTGTCAAGAGATTTTTTGGAATGCCAATCTTTGATATTTTCTTCAAATCATGATCAGGAAAGAATAGACGAGACGATCGAGAATTAAACAAAAACCAATTTATACGTTTCAAACGTTCACAGCAAGTCATTGAAGAAGACACTCCGAATGATTTTTCGCGCCAACTTTGGTGACATTAAAAAAGCGGTTTTAATTTCGAGATACGTAGCCGGTAAACATAAGAGTTACGCTTTTGTAGATTTACTACATTAAAGCAGCACAAGATGCCACAGAATCAATGATATGTTTGAGCTAAAATGGGAAACAGATTAGGGTCGGGAGGCTATGTTCCGCCTCCCAAATAATTAATAGCGGACCAGAAACAAACTTTCAGAGACTTCGACTGCAATGGTAAATATATGTATGGGAATAATTTTTGAGTCAACTTTTTTAAAATGTTAATTTTTTCTATGAAATGTGCGGAAACAGCAACTGCTTACAAGTAAAATTCAAATTTACGAAATTAAAATCATATTTTTTGACCAGAAACGATCAAAAAACAGAAATTTTTTACCTAATTTTTCAGTTTGAACAACTTAAAAAAAGTACAGCGTGAGTCTTTTTCGATTTCCCCTTTTTTACCCAGACGGCTAGACAGCCAAAATCTTAAGCAAAGTATAGGCAACTTTTGGCTGTCTACCCGTCTGGGTAAAAAAGAGGAGAAATCGAAAAAACTCAGGCTGTAAATATATTTTTTTTAAATCTAATTTTAGGAAATATCATCAAGTTGTCTATAAAAACAAAATGGACGAATTTTCATGCGCCTTAGTCGTGCAAACATTTGGCTTACATTTTTAGCTTGATTTATGGCAGAATTAATTTTGATATTTGACACTTCCCAGGGAGTCAAATTACACCTTTTTTAGCTTCGCAACTGACATACCTTCTTAATGCGTACATACTTTTAGGGATAGCTTCGGAAAGAAATTTTTTGACATTTGACGCCTTCCAGACTTTTAACTTTAGTGTATTCATAAATAAACTACGTTTTAATATGGCAATAAACTTTTCAGATTTATTTTAGACACGGAAATATTTTTCGTATAAAAACGTATTAACTTGAATAAAAAGTGAAACTTTGACCGTGACAGGTGTCAAATGTCAGCAGCCTAATTCGTGAAAACATTTAACTGTATTTTAGCTCTCTTGGCGGCCATTTTAGATCTTTCTATGCATAATTCGTCTATTAGGACAAAAACACCGGTTTTGGTACTAAAATGTAGCACACTTTAATTCGTCAAGTATATCTAAAAGCGACATGTTCATGAAATGCGGCTGAATTTCGCATTAAGATCTTTATAATCTGAAATTTACGTAGACTATACAGTATGAGTAAATTAAAACAAATTAAAAATTTTACTGAATAGTTTTCGGGGACTTAAAAAACGGCGGCGGTATCTTCCAATAGAATTTGTTTTTGAAATTGCAATAAAAAGCGCAAAAAAATCAACTCTCATTCGTTTTCACTTTGTCAATAACAAAAGTTTATTATATATCGCCACAGTGTTAACTGGCATGATGTACAGCGAATATTAAAGTGGAGGCCAACAATTCTTAAATAATTTTCTTGGAAATTTTTAGTGTTCAAAATTTTTGGGTAGATAACACAATTAAATTTTTTGGTGTGTTTTGCAATTGAAAAAATAAAATCTATGCTAAAGATACGAAGTATACATTTTTTGGTCAACTTTTTTTCTCCTATCTTTTGCTCATGAAAAATGCGTAGGCCGGACAAAGTCTTTAAAAACGTGTGAAACATAAAGTTGGATGTCCAAAAGAATACAAAGCCTCAAATTTAATTTTTTCACCATACCCAACCCAACCGGTTTCAATGCAAAAGTGAAAAATCAAATATGAAATATTTCGTAAATTTTTATTCTAGCTTGTAGTGCGGTTTCTGCTTAGCACTTTTCATAGCAAAGATAGGCAATTTTAAAAAATTCGAACCCAAATATTATATCGTAAAGATACCTCACTTTAAAACCTAAATAACAAGATTATTTATAAAACCATGTTTAATTCGAACGCTAATAAAGGCGGTCTATAAGTTTTCATATATTTTTGGAAAAAATAATTTAGATTTTTTTGGTACACAATATAATTTTTCAAAAAAGAATTTGACAATTTTCTTTTAAGCGTACGAAGCAGTGTTTCTGAAATAGAGATCGGGATCAAAATCCCGCGTCCGGTCGGATAGGGACGGCAATTGAAATTTTTACTTTCTAAGTACCTAGGTCGGGCTGGGATTCAAGTTGAAAAAGTTGGTTGGCGAATCGATTTCAGTGTTTTTCGATGTCCGTGGTAGAAACATTATTTTGAAATACCATAAACTATCTAATAGAATAGTATCGTTTGGACAATTTACACTTTAATAGACGAATATTAGACTTTTAAGGGATGACAACAATGAGACTCGAGGATCGGAGACGGGAGAAAAAATATGGATCGGGACGAGACCGGGATTGAAACAGTATAAAATAAATATTTCAGGCTCTTACAAAGAATGTGGAGAAACGCGGATTATGCCAGCAATGGGCCCTGGGTAGTTTTTCACGACTTGCATTATGAAACTATAAAAACTGATAATTTCCGTCATTAATCATATCAATTTTAAATGGTAAATTCTGCTCGGATAATATACCTTACCGCATTTAAAACCTGGTTTTCATGTATTATTAGATAAGGGCTCTTAGAAAGAAACGGAAAATTAAAAAAACACGGACAAACGGTGCACCAGATTCGATGAAAACTTTTTTCAAATTTAATGGAAATTGCAAAGATTGAAATTTTTAAAAAAAATTTGTAAAAAGAATTATTTGCAATTTTTTGTTCGCAATTTCAAATTACCCTGAGGTAGCGTTTTTTTCACCCTCAGGAAAATCAAGACGGTAAAAGATATCGGAAACGGTTTTTTGCATCGGAAATAGCCAAGAAAATTTATTCCGTAAATTTTTGTTTGCGATTTTTTATTTCGACGAGGTTAATCAGCGAAAAATTCGAGTATTCGTTATCTGAGAAGTAAAAAAAGTGCTCTTTTACCCTACCAGATCGCGTGTCCCCGGTGCCAACTAAAAATATTTTTCCAAAAATGTTTCCCTCTTACAAAGTTTACCAAAGATGCCTTTTCCAAAAATTCTCCCTCTTTTTCCTTCTACGGTTTTTTCTGGAGAGGGGTAATTCCATTAAAAAAAAAGTTACCTGAATAATTTCAATCTTTAATTCTATTTTTTTGTCAGTTTGTAAATATGATAATATATCGACATTGGGATCATAAAAAACTCCTTCGCGACTGTACAAAATAGAGCTATTTGGTATTTTAATTATATCGAAGATAATCCTTTCTCACAACTGTGACGCTAGAAAATATAGTGACCAATCAAATCACACGATTCTCAAAATAAGTTGACAATCGTGTGATTTGATTGGTCATATCTTTTCTGGACATCAGAGTTATGACGTGGAGTGAGAAAGCAGGATAATCTTCGTTATAACAAATATATTAAAAAAAACGGATAAAATTAAATCTGAAAATTTCCGAATTTTATTTTCCAGCTTCAAAAAATGCGGATAACCGTGACCAATAAATTATATTCTTTCATGTGTGAAATAACCACTTTGCTTTTCAGAAATTCATTTGTGATTCGGAATTCTTTTTTGGAGGATTTAAATAATTTCAATTGTCAGGTAAGAATCATTCAATTTGACTTTGTAAAACTGATAATTTTCTACCGATTGATGAATAAAAAGTGCTCGTTTCCATAAACTAGAAGGTCGCTTTTCGTAGCACCATTGTGATTTTCGACTGGGAGACTAAACAAGATAGCACAATGGTTTTCTGGACGTGAAACCTTGGAAAAAAAATTATGTGGTAATAAACTTTTTTGGCTTCCTAGGTTGATCACGTGACCGGAATCCAGTCATCGAGAATTGCTCAAAATGACACGAAAACCGCGGTTTTTTAGCGAATTACCGGATGAATCGTAATCAGGAAAAAAGAAAAATTTTTGTTTTAATGCAACCCACCCTTGCTCAGCATGATAATTAGAATGCATGAGGAATAAATTTTTGAAAAACTTTTTGTTTTTTTCAACTCAACCTGTAATGGATGGTTTTTAAAGGATGTGGGCGACGATAAGGGCTCTTTTTTGCAGCATTTTTCAAGTGAAGTTTTCTGAGAAACAAATGGCTTCAGAAATAATAATTTTCCAAATAAAGTAGTAGCAAATCGTAAGGAAGGTGCCAAGTAACTATTCAGAGCATCTGATCCGTCACCTACCTCAGAAAATGGTTTTTTAAGTAGGCGTACCCTAAAGGGCACTAAAAGCGCTACTCCTCATTCATACTCTCATCACTTTTTATGATATTTGCAATTTAGAATGTAGTATATAAATACTCCATCCAAAATGGAAGCCTTTTTTTCAAGATTTTGCCTTCTACAGTGGTCAAAAACAGCTTATTTTGGGAGCTCTCGCGCAAACGCCCTACTCATCCTTAAATAATATATGGAAATTTTCCAAAATTTTGTACATCAAATTCACCGCAAAGGCTTTGAATTAAGGTTCAGAAATGGAAGCCTTTTTTCGATTTTTTTCTCCAAAGTCTCAGGAACGCCCTTGTGAATTTCTAGTTTTTTGTTGAAAATTCGCTTAGACCTTTTAATTTAAAGTTAAAACGTTTTTTGAAATTAAAAAAAATTGAAATTTAACGTTTTTTTGGCAGTAATTAGTCGAGTTAAGTGTCTACATTCGCAATTTTGAAAGGTGACAAATAAATTCTAGATCGAAATTGGTACTTTCACTTTCAAATTTCTCAAAAATCTCAAACTTTTACTATTTTTTTTTGAAAAAAATCAAAATTCAGAAAAAATCATAAGCTTTAAAAAACTCAGTGGAAATTCTCTACAAATGGGGATATCAAAAAAATTTTCTGAGAAATCTCAATTATCGTCCGCCCCATCCTTAAGGGGGTTTGTGGGTGTAAAGAATGCATGAGTGGAACAAATAGAGTTTTATTTTTTTCTAGTATTCGTCAAAACAATACTATAAATCTTAAAAGTTATGAAATAATATTTCAACCATCATATGCGTTATTTTTGGCTCGAACGCAGGTGGGGGAATGACGCGGAAGAGACACCACGCGTCAACAAAAAACATGATATCCTGAACTAACTTTCACCAACAATGAAATTATATTGTAGTGAAACCTATTTACGTATAAAAACAAACTATGAATAATTTTTTCAAAAGAAATAACGGACAAAAATATAACAGATAGTCGTAGGTTTTCATAAAGTTTATGTTTTATTCAAATTTGACAAACAAAATTGACCGGCGACTTATTCCGAATTTTTGTGTGAATTAGAACAAATATTTTACCAGTTTTTCACTCCGGTACCGGTGAGCCCATTCCTTCACCAGAATCATAAAAAGTTACTTTGCAAGGTTGATAGAGAAGGTTTTAGTCTCTCGTATTTTTTTTCTCAATTTATTACTTATCTGCCCGTTTACAACCTGATCCAGTCCAGTTGGAGGAGAGGGCTATTTTCCCCAGTCCAACATTCTACACCCACAACCCCCTTAAACCGAAAGTTCAGGAGTTCGAATCTCAATGGGCACATTTTTTTTCGCTTATTTAAATCGAAATGTCTGTCTTGAAAAAAATCGGTCTCTATGTGGAAATGGATTATAAACAAATTTCGATTAATTTATGAAAAAAGATATTTTTTGCCTCAGTAAAACCGGTAATTTCAAAGGTCTTTTACCAGTGAACCGGTTGACTTGGAAAAAACTAAAACTTTCATAAAAATCGTTCGATATCTCTTAAGATTAATCTTCGAGTAATTATGCTGACAAGTGGGGATTGCATTAAAAAAAATACTGTTTTCTGTTGAAATTTTTAGTCATTTTTACAAATTGCATTTTATAACGAAAAAGGTCCAGAAAGATAAAATTTATTACAATATCCAGTTGTCCGAAAATAATTACCAATTTAACTTTAAACGGACAGCCCCACAGGTGGAAACTTTGACGATGACGTTACACGGACAGATATTTCTAGATATTCGTTTGAAGTAATATTACTGTGGGCCATCCGGCAAAACCTACGCATTTTTTTCTTAAAATTCAAGAGAATGTGAGTCTAAGCGGACAAAACGGGAATTATAAATTGAATGACCATAAAGATGTAGAGGACAAAACAGGATTTTCAATTCCTTCTGCTTGGCAAAGAACCACAGTACTGAAATCTATCTAAAAAATTCGCTCACAATCAAAAAATTTTGAATGTATTAAATTGGTGTATTGGTAATTTTAAATCATGATAATTTATTCATGATGTCCTGGCTGAAAACGATATTTTGAAGATTATCAAAAAAAAATTAACTTTCTCTATCATAATAAACAAATTTTGCTGAACAAACTGTTTAATCTTACTGAATTGATAAAAATTTGGTCAAACCAAATATAACCGTTGTTTGCGGATTATCGGTTAGAAAGGCGAATTTTTTGCAAATTTTTACTCATTTCCCTGGGAATAACATGAAAAATTAAATTGTTTGTGGGTTCTTTTCCGGCCTAAAAAACGACTAAAGAAATACGTGTTTTTTTATTTTGGGCCGTCCCTTTATAAGGACAATTTGAGGGAAAAATCTGATGGGTATATTTGTTGTACAACACCGCTTTTCTTGTAATAATATGGGTGAAGAGGAAAAAAAGTTTTTATATTTTTTTGGAAAAATTATGGTTTTAAAAAAAATATGTAGGAAAATAGCTTAAGCCTAAAGGACAGATTGCTTAAGGACAGTTTGGGAACTTTAGCTTAAGGTAGTTTTTTTTAGATGCGACAGATTTGACTGTGCCACCACAGACGAACCGTATGAGATATCACAAAACAATTTTTTGCATTCAACTGGAAACTAAAAAACCTTAGGCCAAATTTTTTAATTTTTTTTTGCTTCACTGGTTAACCGGTAATTCACGGTTTTAACCGGTTATTCACGGTTTTAACCGGTTATTCACGGTTTTAACCGGTTATTCGCGATTTCTCCTGAATAATACAAGGATTATTACAAACAAGTACCTGCAAAACATGTTATATCGGTCAAATTTTATAGAGAATTCTTTAACATCAAAAATTTTGATATTTGGCATACATCAACTTCTGGGTTTACGGAGAAATAATGACTTATCATTGATGAGTTAAATTTTGTCATCAAGAAAATTTTATTTTATTTTTCAGCCATTAGTGTTTGAATTTCCTCTAGTTTCATTTCATACCCATATTGGCTCATTTCCGGTCATTTGAAAATTTTGAAATTTTTGGCATAAGCTTTTTTAGTTTCCACTGGCAAAAAACCGTTTTGTGATATCTCAAACGGTTGGTCTGTGGTAACACAGTCAAATCTGTCACACCTAAATAAACTACCCAGGGTCGTTTTTTTTAGGTGGGCCACTCCTTCTCATGACGATTACGGGAATAGGCGATATCAGGAAACGTTTGTTTGCATTCAACTACCAACCAAAAAAGCTCAATAGAGATTTTTTTATTTTTCATCGGACTACCGGTTCACCGAAAATCTATTATATCGAGCATTATGCCTGGGTAACTTTAAAAACTTATTCCCTATTCTTTTAACATGCAAATAAGTTTTTATAGTTACCCAGGCATAATGATCGATATTTTCAGTATTAAATTTGAGAAAAAAAAATCGAAACTCGTTTTTTTCTTCGAGGAATCGATCAAAAAATTTAACTTTCCGGCTGATTTAAAGAAAAAAAAATCGACCCATCGAGATTCGAACCTACCAAAAAATTAAATTCCGGTTTATATCCGGTAAACTGGATGTCAAATCAACTTAATAAAATTTCTCTATTGAGCTTTTTTAGTTGGCAGTTGTATGAAAAAAAACATTTCTCGATTGCATTCACGGTTTCCCCGTAATCGTCATGAGAAGGGGTGGCCCACCTAACAAAACAAAATACATAAGGACCATTTTGAAAATTAGACAGAAACCACAGTACTTTGGAGGAGCGTAAATAATAAATATAGGCTGAAAAATCAGGAGATTTCCATAAAATAACTTTATGCACAAAAATTTCTCAAAATATTTTCAGAAGCGATGTTCCGAGTTCAATAATTTTCGGTAAATGATGATATTATTGTTTTCAAAATCAAGTCAAAATGGACGATATTCCTGACCTTATAGACTCTGATTCTTACGAAGACACCGCCACTGTATCCACCCTAAGCGATGCCATAACCGATATTCGAATTCGAACGCGCCAAAAATTTCATTCTTTTTTCGAGGAAAATTTCAAAAATTTGAAATCGTACAGAAAAATCGATTATGACTACGATTCTATTATTATAGTACATCCGAGTGCAAAATTTTTGAGGCCGATTGTTGAGGAGAAGAAATTTGACTCGAAAAAGAGAAAACCGGTTGAAATAAAACCGGAAATTGAAGAAAAATGTGAACTTGAAAAAGATCTCGAAACTGTCAAGGAAGAGGTCATATCAAGCAACAAATTTAAACGAAATAAATAAGTTTTAGAAAAAATAATTTAAAACTTGAAAAAAATCTTAAAATGGAAGAAAATTAAAAAAATTTATTTTAAATTCTTGTTTTCCATGGTAGATTTTAA
>SCLH01001460.1:57044-75935 GCA_004367855.1 Oikopleura vanhoeffeni
CACTTAAAATTTCGCTATAAAATGTTATAGCGCGTCTATTCCCACGGCGCCACTTAAAAAACTCAACCTGTGGTATCATTAAAAAATTATCTTTTTCATAAAAATATAAATTTCGTAAACAAAATTTCATATATATGATTACAAATTTAAAACAAATATAATATAGACAAATATAAACAAGTAATATATTCATATGAATATATTACAGGGGGCAATAGGTCCGGCCCAATATTTCCGAATTGAACCTACGCAAAATCACCATTTTTAGCTAAAATAATTCCTGTTATTTAGGCCCCCAGTACAAAAGGGGTTCCCCATATTTTCGAAAGTTCCCAATATTTCAGAACTTTTTTGCCAAAAAACTTTCGGAAATATTGGCCCCCTGTATTTTATTTTCATATTATCTGTTTTAAATTTGTAAAAAATATTTTAAAAACGAAAATTAGAAATGTTTTTTTCATACTCACGTGACCTTTGATCTAAGGGTATCAAAAATGGTGAAATTAAATTTCCGCCCAGTGTTAGAAACCGCCGGGATTCGAGTGGTGCCGGGGGCGATCCCGCAGGTGGGCGAAGAGCTTCTCCCCGAGCAACTCCCGGTCCCCGACCAAATTCCCGGACTGATTCCCGCTCCTCGTCGCCGGATCCAATCAGAATACGTCGTACTTCTCAGCGCGTCCAATCGCCGCTCGTGCGATACGGGTCGGTTTCCGGCGCTTCACCCGGTAGAAAGGGCGAACCGGTTAAGGCCGAAAACCGGAAGCGGTCTGATTCAACCGCAAAGGCCGAACCAACCAGTACGAAAAGTACCGGTAATAAACCGATACCGAAAAGGCCTCATGATAATAAAAAGAAGGAGACCACATCGCCGAGTAAAGTTAGAATTAAGTTAGAAACTCTGAATAACTCACCGACACCAAAAGCCAAAAAATTGAAAATAACTAATGGAGGAGTCGATGAAAAACCAGAAAAAATATCAAAAAAGAATAATAATAGACAACTAAAAGGAGTCTCAGGTAAATTTTTTTAGCTATAATTTTAAATTTCTCTTTAGAATCTAAAAAATCCAATGAACTTTTCAGTACTTATTTTTGAATGGCGTTTTTGGTTATCAATTGTACGAAAGTGCGCAAAAACTCTCGGATTTTTGGTGTCTCCCCAATTTTTTCACGTTAGTCCGAAAAAATGGAGTCCCCATGTTGTATTTCTAAAATTTTAATTTTTTGATGTTTGAAATTTATTTTCTGCTAAAAATTATGGTTTTTGTGCATAATCTATTATGAAAACCCGAGAAAATGGTGTTTTATATGCTATAAATCGAAGTCAGTACTCAGACTGAAGATTCCAAAAACTCATTTTCGGACTAACTTACTAGACGAGCAAAAAATAAGTTCAATTTCAAAAGATGCAACCTATAAAAACCTTAGATTTCCTTAGTTTGTCTATCTCCAAAATTGCGTAGGTACAATAAAATTGTTCCGCTGAGCAGGAAATGATTTTTTTCACGACATAAAAAATTCTTTTTCAAAATTCTATAAGGAATTTGGTGCCTGTAAAAAGTATTTTTTTTAATTTTAGATTTATATATTTATTTCAGCAAAAAATTATGGTTTTTGTGGCATACTAATAACATTTTTCAAGGTTTAAAAAATATGGGAAATACATGTTATCTGAATACTATCGTCCAAGTGTTGGCCTCCTTAAAATGCTTCCGCCTTGCTTTATCCGAGGTCGAAGTTGCGATGCAATCACCGGTTATGCCAGACGATATGGACCGGTCAAAATCACCGGCATCACGTGCCCGCCGAAAACGAAACGTTAACTCTTTAACTAAAACGTTGCGAAAACTGGTCCAAGAGTTGAATGCCGGGACTAAAAGAACAGTAGAGCCCTCGTATTTTGTACAGGCTGTTCAAGAGCAAATGCCCAGTTTTAATGGACATTTGCAACAGGATGTTCAAGAGTTTTTCTGCCAGTTGCTTTATAAATTAAATGTTGAAAAAACGCACGGTTGCTCTGAGCACATTTTGAACTGTGTGGTTAACCGCATGTTTACCGGTGCCTGGCAGTCGGAAGTTACCTGTATTTCGTGCGAAAATTCAAACCAAAATAGAGAGCCGTTCAATACTTTACCACTAGAGTTCCCACACAAATATCATAAAACAACAGTAAGTTTATTTTACATTTTTTCGTTAAGGACCTGACATTATCGCATCAGATCTCAAAGAATATTTTTTAACTGGTATATGTGCTAAATTTGGGGTCGATAATGAAATGTATAAAAAAGTGAAATGTATAAATTTGAGATTTTGAACATGAACAGGCAAGAACTAGAGTTCTAGAGCATAAAATTCCAATGTTTTTGCTGGATCAGATTATTTAGATCAAATTCTACAAAATGATAAAAAAATTATTTTTTTGCGCCACCCAATTATTTTGTAAATCCAATGACATCATGAAAAATACAGATTTTGGTACATTCACAAAATGTTTCGCAAATTTATAAATATTGTAAATGTACCAAAATCTGTATTTTTCATGATGCCATTGGATTTACAAAATAATTGGGTGGCGCAAAAAAATAATTTTTTTATCATTTTGAAGAATTCGATCTCAATAATCTGATCAAGCAAAAACATTGGAATTTTATGCTCTAGAACTCTTGTTCTTGCCTGTTCATATTCAAAATTTCAAATTTATACATTTCACTTTTTATACATTTACTATCGACCTCTAAATTAGCGGCTCTAGAAGAATGTGGTTTTTGGACCCCCACCATCTAATAAAAAATACCAGTTTGAAATTTCGAACACTTTTACATACAATGTTATACCGAAAAATGTGGCCGTATGACAGTCCAGTTTCCAAAATTACCTAAAACAATATTTTCATCAATACACAAAATAATTTCCAGGGAAAATAATGAAAAAAGGGAAAGTAGTTAACTCGCCCTTTTTTGGCACAAAAGTGAATTACAAATGTTGAATAGACAATACTACAAATAAATAATCTGAAAGAATTGTATTTTGAAAAAGGCGAAATTTGTATTTAACCCCCTGGCTCATTTGAGTATATCCCCTTGAGGCATTAAAGCCACTTTTATGGCTTGAATTTGAACTCATATTATGGGAAAAGTAGAAGTGTTAGCGACTTAATTGTTGTCAAGTCATTAAGATTAAGGATAGACTTAAATTTTTATATAATTATATTAAGACAATTAAAATGTACAGCACTTCATTTTCGCTGTGGAAAAGTGAATTATTTTGAAATGCTAGAGTTTTTGAAAATTTATGATTTTAAAGAATTTACTCTCGAAAAAATAAAAAGTCAGTCAGAACAAAAAATTTTATACAATATAATCATTTTGGGGATGCGCAGCATCACCAAAATGATTATATTTTTTAAATAGAACAATTTTGCCTTATCATCAGGGGGAGATGGTTTTGTGATATCGGTAGTCTGGTAACCTTCCTCGAGTTATTCTCGGGTAAAAATTGGGTAGTTTAGCTTGAGGTGCAAAAATTATTTCGATTAAAAAGGCGATTCAAAATTAAAGCGGAAAGAGAATGAACTCAAAATTCTTCAAATGAAAATTTCAAAATTTACCTGCCAAAAACAAGAGCTGCAAATGCTAAAAATCCAAAATTTAAATTTTCAAAAAATCAACCGTGAGCTACGATTCGATATTTCGGCTGATAAAATCTTAATTAAACAGCTGCATGATGATCTGGATAANCGGTTTCTAATTACCAGTTGTTTTACAACATTTCCGAAAAATCAAGAAAAAAAGTAGAAATTTTTTTTTAATTTTTCAAAAATTGATCGCAGACTCTATGGGCGATTTGAACTTCTCTTTCAATTATTTTTGTCATTTCCGGTCTTTTCAAAAAAAATTAAAGCCACTTTTATGGCTCTATGACTCAGAGGGTTAACATAAATTTCCGAAAACAATTTCAATAATAGACATAACTTGGCACCAGAAAAAACTGTTATAAATATTGTAAACAACTATTCCAGACTTGAAATCTTTTTATCAAAATAATTTGAAATTTTAAAATTATTTTTCGATTTATTAATAATTTTTAAAACTTCTCTATTTTTAAAGGTGAAATTAAAAAAAAAAAAACTCTGCGTTTTGAAAGAAATTTTCTAAAAAAAAATTCTATGTTAAAAATACCTCCGCCATTTTCCAAAATTTTTAGATTTTTTCGAAAAATAATTGTATCAATTTTAGGCTGGTTCAAAAATAGTTTCCCTGGATTATCTCCTTCAATATTACACTCAATCTGAGCGTCTTGGCCGTGTCTACAATTGCGAAAACTGTCGTAACAGTACAAACGGTCGTACCCGTCGCCAATCTATCCGTACCGAAGCCGCGAAACGGATCACAGTTCTAGAATCTCCAAAATGTCTTTTTGTCCATTTAAAAAGAGCTCGATACAGCGCAAATAATGGGCAAGAAAAAATAAATTGTCATGTAGATTTCCCCGAAAAGCTCCACCTAGGCCCTTATATGACCAATGTTGATAAAGAAAATGAGCCAGAGTACAGTCTTAGGGCCGTGGTCGTCCACCACGGAAAATATTTCAGTAGTGGTCACTATACCACATTTTGCTGGAACGATTCTGAATCTAGAAAAAATTCGTCTGGATGGGTTCAATATAATGACTCAGAAGTCACTGGAGCCAAAATTTCTGATGTTTTACAGAGTCAAGCTTATATGCTGCTTTATGTTGACACTGACCTTGCAAACGACATTTAATATGAGAACACCACTTAAACTGGTGTAGGGTTACAAGGACGGAGATTCGATACTAAATCAACTCTCCTTCATTTTACTGGTATATCGATAATTATACCTTGGTAGGTCCTAACACTTTTTCCCTATTTAAAAGATAGGGAAAAGTGTCTAGACCTACCAAGGTATAATTATCCATATTATATCGAAGATAATACGTGTGCGTTATTCTCAACCTGTTTTCGAGATGCTCGCCTATTTAGATGGGAGTAAAATGAGAGAATCTCGAAAACAAGTTGAGATCAACGCACAAGTATTATCTTCGAGTTTTGGATCATAATATAACTTTTCAAGCTACAGTAGAGTGCGTTTAAACGGACAGTTTGGTTAAATGGATTTGGATCAAAAAGTCCTACTAGCGTGAGTTCAAATGAACATTTTTGCAATTCAAAATGTTCTTCACCTTCAAACGAGCAATTTGAATCACCAAATTGCCCGTTTATACCCATGCTAGAGAGACTTTTTGACCCAAACCATTTCTACCAAACTGTCCGTTTAAACGCAATCTACGTGTTACAGCAGAGCTATTTTTTCGATTTCTTATTTTTCTCCTGTATTTTTCCGGAGATGTAAAAAATAACATTCTAACAAAATTAAATTAGAGTTGCACTCGATAATAAATTGTTTTTTTTTTTTTGGAAATATCATATACAGGGGGGGGGTTCAATATCACCGAAAATTTTGGCGATATTGCCCCCCCTGTATTATGTATGCGTTTGCACAAGAAATTTTATAACTTTTTCAAAAATATTTTGTTAGTTCACGGATAAATTATATGTTTTCAATGAATTTCCAAAACTTTACAGTGAGAGGTCCCGATAAATAGCTCTGTACATTAATAAATAATTTTTGAAATTTTTAAGTTTCTTCGAATTATATTTTTTGAACATTTAGGTAAATAGCTTTTGTGATAAAGTGATAAAAAATCCGTTTATTGGATAACCCCTAGGTGTCGCTTTCAATCTCGATTTCTAGTAATCTGACAATCTACGTCCTTCTCGTCCTGCGCTACTGTACTCTTCTTTTTTTACTTTTAAATTCATACTGTGGTGTTTTTTCATTTGATTTTGTCTTTATTTTTGAAATTTATTTTATTTCTAGAAAAATTAGAAATAACCAGATGTGATCAAAATCGATGAACTTTTTATCTGAAATTTTAGATTCTTGGAAACTGAAAATTTATTATTCAACTATACCGTAAAATTCGTTTATGTGAAAACACGGCCTTGCAGTAAATTAAAAAAATGAAGAAATTTGACACCTAGAATTTTTATTTATTTTGAAATTAAATCTTTGTGACTGAATTCTAATTTAAGCCTCGAAAACCGGTAATCTGAAACTTATTCTCATTTATGAATTTGAATCTTGTATCTCGGTATAGGACGTTTAGTATGAAGCATAATAATATAAAGGAGGTAGCCTTATGAAAAGTTCATAATTTTACCATTAAAATGATTAAGTACGACACATATGAATACTTAGGCATCTTTTTAGCACAGTAGAGCCCGTTTAGTAGGATGAAGAATATAGATATAAAAAGTACTTTTTAACGAAAAATACTCAACTTTACTATGAAAATATGTCTTGTTACCATACGTATTTAACATATCTATGGTACCAAGGCATCTTTTTATGGTACAGTAAAGTATTGTCCGTTAAAAAGTACTTTTTATATCTATATCGATAATTATACCTTGGTAGGTCTAGACACTTTTTCCCTAGTTAAAAGATAGGGAAAAAGTGCTTATACCTACCAAGATATAATCATCGATATTCTTCGTCCTACTAAACGGGCTCTTACAGTAAAGTGCTTTTCGTGGTACGTTACTTTTATATTATTAGGATGCGTCCTATAAAACGAACTCCGCTGTCCTCGATTACGTCGATTTTTGATTCGACAAGGCATTAACGCCAAAAGTTAACAGTTAATCACATTTTTTCATTTGAGAAAAAGTTGAAGGTTATTTTCGAGTCTTTAATTTATGTTGTTTGTCATATTTGGGCCTTATCCTTTATTTCAACCAAAAAACATGTTACAAGTACATCGTATCTCATTATTAACCAATTTACAAAAAACACCAAACGATATCTGATGACTTATCTCTGTAGCAAAAACTTAGAGTACATTTTCTAGCGGATTAAAAAAATATTTTGAGATAAAAATGACCGTGACGTCGTTTTTTTTACTTGCACATTTTTGTTGCACCGAATGACTTTAAAAACTAGAAATATAATGAAGTTGTTTTAAGTACACTCTACCAGTACAGTTAACCGGTTGCCGGTAATAACCTGTTTTAACAAAGAATTATCGGTAACCGGAAAACTATAGGGCTTACGAAATCGATTTTAATTTGAGGAGACTTTATATTCACCGAATATTTTCTGGGGTCAAGTTTTGGAATATGACTCAATTTGGGGTCAAATTAGAAAATGACTCATTTGGGGTTATGTTACATATCAAATGGTAGATAATTTCATTGCGAATTTGAATCTGCAATTTTTTTTAAATAAAGTATGAGTCATACTGTATGACCCCAAAATCACCAAAACAAGGTTTATTGTCTATTGTAAGTTAAGTGCGTTAGTTAGTTTAAAACACTAGCTCTCGAATGAGCCATCAAACAATTTCATGCTTTTTCTACTTTTTAAAATCATTCAATGCAATAAAAAGATGCAAGCAAAAAACGACGTCCGTTTGAAAATCGATATCAATAGTCAGACTGAAAAGTCGATTTTAATCATCAAATCAGTGTATAATATTACGGGTCGATTTTACTATGTTTCGAATTTCGAAAAATTATCAGCTTTAATTTTAAAGATGGCGTTGGCTAAAATAAAATATTTTTCGATCTAGTTTTGCTGAAACGATATCGGTTTATAAATTGAACGATTATCTTTTAATTAAAATTTGCAGTTTTTTCAGATAAAAATTTTTGAATTCATTTGAAGCAACTTTTTTTATTTCATTGTCGGATTAATTTGAATTTTTGGTCTTTTTTATAAAATTACTAATGAAAAGTTATAAAATAAGTTTTTTGTTGCTTATTTGTGAAATCTGTCAGGAATACGATGTAAAAAACCGTTTGGTGTTAACTTCTATGAGCTTCGAGTAATGAGCATTTCGTGAGTGGGTTCCTTTAAAAAAACAGTTACCTAACAGATATTTTTAGAAAAAAACGAGTTACTCTTAAAAGTCAAGTTCGTATGTAACTTAATAATATAAGGACAAAGCGACCAATTTTTCGAATATTATTTTCAATTATCATGACAATGTTTCGGGTATCAATAATTTGAATTTTTATAGGGACAATTTTTAAGGACAAAACGGTAAAATCAAATATGTCCTTATAGTCAAACTTGACAGTATAACATAATGTTATTAACATTATCGTTCAAATAATGAGGTGGACGGATAAGGGCTCGTTCTGTGTAAATGAAATTGGTATCTTAAAAATAGTTATTCGTCGAAAATTTTATTTTTCCAAATACAAAGAAAATTTTTTAAATCTTGTGTTCCATATTTTTTAAGGCCAAATTTCAACTTAAAACAATTTTCAACTTGGGCTTTCTGTAGCTCATTCTAGATTTGTTTTGTCAAATATTTATTTATTTTATAATTTCATCTCTTGCTCCATTATTGAATTAATAGAGAAAAGTTTGTCTACAATGACGTTTACAAATTTGCGACTGCGTTCGCTTAGGGCAAAAGTGTCCTTACTAATTTTAATAAGTTTTTTTTGAACAACTAGCCTTTGAAAAATTACAAAAAAATTTGACGACTTGCTTCAAAATCAGACCTTTTTCCATTTTTATTTTTTGAGATTAAACAAAATAGCGATTGTTAACCCGAGTTTTTACTGTCTTACATAGAGTCCGTTTAGTAGGATGGGTCCTTTCAATATAAAAAGTAGCCTCCAACGAGTACTTCACGGTACCATAAAAGGCCTTGGTATAAAATATTATATATCGAAGATGGTGCCCGAGTTCATACAACATTTTTTTTTCTATCTACATGACCTTTTCATGTAGATGACCTTTTCATCTTTTTAAAAACAGTCAACAACTACGAATTCAAGCGACCAATTATTAAGATTTTAAGTTGAGCAACACATGATAAATCGGGCGGGGGGTTAGGATTTTGTTGTTGTTGTCGAGATTACCTCTACGAAAACAATAGAGTTAATTTTATAATTCAACCCATGAACATGATGACTCAGTCATGGTTCAAGGAAATTGTATATCGATAGATGAAAAAACTATTTTATATGGAGTCGGATTTCATTTTGGATATACGTATCGACGATACGGTATCGTACAATGCAATTTAATGGTAAAAATGTACCCTTCGTACTTTTATATCAATAAAACGCGTCCTACTAAACGCACTCTACTGTACTATTACTATTGTAATTTTATGATTTAACATCGCTAATGTAGGACGCCATTCATTTTCAATATATTAGTAATAATATTTTATATACATGTATATATACAGGGGGGGGGCAATATCGCCGAAAGTTTTTTGCTAAAAAATTTCGGCGATATTGGCAAATTCGGCGATATTGGGCACCCCCTTTGTACTGGGGGCCTATATCGCAGGAAGTTTTTTGCCACCCCCCCTCCATGTAATAATTATATTTTAATATAAGTTATATTATATAAGTTATATAATATAACGCAAACGTGACGACCTATCTCCAACATTAACAATATAAAAAATCTACAGAAAAATTATTTCGAGAAAATTCATTCCATAAAATATTTTTTTGTCCTTCTTATCACTTGATTAGACTTTCTAGAATTATTTCTGTTGGCCAACACATTTAACCGTGCAAAATTGTATTTGAAATGAGAATAATAAACTTAACCCGTTCGCAGATGGGCTGATAAAATAATGTTTGTTTCTTTTGATTTTTAAATTTTAATTTTTGATATTTCTAGAATGCGCGAAAAATATCTTTTGAAATGGAAAAACTGTCACTGTCAGAATTTTCAACAAATTAAAAGGTATTGTTAAATTTTCTTAATTTTTTAAAAAAAGTGTTTTTTGCTTTAATAAAGAGAGTTAAAAATGGATTGAAAATTTTCACCAGGTAAAACTGTTTGCCTATATTTTGCTATGAAACCATTACAACAACCTACGCATTTTGAATCACTGAATACCGATCCTTGTGGTTACACAAATGAGCCGTCAGAAAAGTTAGTGACTAATCAAATCACACGATTCTTAAAATAACTTGACGATCGTGTGATTTGATTGGTCACTATATTTTCTGACGTCACATTTGTGATGCGGAGTGAGAAGGCAGGCGATAGGATAATCTTCGATATCTATAGAAATTAAAATTAGAGTCCAGACTGGTTTTATATTTTTTGAGGTTCAGAAATCAAAAACTAAAATTTTGAAATTGTGTTCTAGAATTTTCTAAAACTTTTATTCAATTTATTTTTCAAGGCAGCTGCGTTTCCGTTTGAAGTCACTAGATACTAAAACATGATAATTAAAAAAAACAGTACAGTAGACTGAGTAGAGCCCTTAGAAACAAAGTATCAAATGGAAAGGAGAGCTGTCCTTTCCTCAAGGAGAAACGGGGATAGGAGAACATTTTTCACTTATAAGGACTCTTTATTTGTTACTACTTAAAGTAAACTGCTGTATCTTAATTTTTAATTTAAAACTCAAGCCAGAATATCTCTTTAAAAAATCAATTAAAAAAATGTTTCCAGCCATAGTTTTTATTTTGCGACGCTCATTTTGAGCCTTTTATTGAAATAATTGAGTGAAAAAATTATTGGTCAAATTTGAAAATTCTAGAATTCGATTTCAAAAAATTTCTGAAAATTTTTTAAAGATTATTAAAACCTAAAAAATAATGTGATTGGCTAACTTGAATTTTTTGTATATATCTCCGTTCTCGTTTTAGATTCGACCGGTAACAGGCTAACCGAAATAAATGAAATTCAAAATAGCTGAAAACTAAATGTGGTTTTTATACTGAAAATATCCAAGATTATGCCTATGCCTGGAATTATTGTAAGTGCCTTGTTGTAGCATTACCATTTGCAAAAATCCCAGGAATATGCGGCATATGATATGCCTATAGGCATAATCTTCGATATGGCTTAAAATTTCAGCTCTCTAGCTCCATTATCAGATTTTAAGAGTGATTTTTTTCGCATGGGACGTTTTGACAATTTTCAGGCAAATACGAGTCGTATTATACCGTATAATTTAAACGACATTAATTTGTATTTTTTAGGATATGGGTTCTCGTAAAGGAGCCGTAATAGCCGAAAAACTATCTACAGACAAAGAGTTTGATGCTTTCCTCTCAAAAAGTGGATTGATCGTAATTGACACTTATCAAGCATGGTGTGGTCCATGTAAACCCGTGCAGGTCGTTTTCAAAAAGTTAAAAACTGACATTGGACCCGCGAAAATACACTTTGGTCTAGCAGACGTTGACAAAATAGAGAAATTAGAAGATTACAGAGGCGTAAATGGAGGTGGTTGTGAACCACTTTTTCTATTTTTCGCGGGAGGTAAATCTTCATTCTTATTAATTTGAGGGTGAAAATTAAAATTACTGTCGAATGTGTCTATAAAGACTGCGTATGTATGGACAAAACGACAGAAATTCGGAGATTTTTGCCCATTTTCGAGAAATAAGTGCTTATATATGGACAAAACGACGATTTTAAAAAACTGTGTGAAAATTCGACTTGCATTTTTAAGCTCTCTAGCGCTATTTTATATGGACAAAACGACGATTTTTAAAAACTGTGTGAAAATTCGGCTTGCATTTTTAAGCTCTAGCGCTATTTTATATGGACAAAACGACAAAAATTCGCCTGTCCTTATGGACACATTTGACAGTTCAAAAAATGTGGTTGGGTAAGAACATCATGCAATTTAAAAAAAAAAATTAAAGTACAAAAAAAAATTCGAAAATAACATATGTAGTAAAAAACTGCCCAAAAAAATTTCCATGAAAAACCAAGAATTTTTTATTTTAGGTAATTTGGTTGACGAATTAAAGGGTTGTAATGCGCCTAAATTGGAAGAAATGTGTGTGGCAAATGTCGAGCTTAGTGAGCAATGTTCAGTAATGTCAAAATTGATGAAGAAAAATGGCGGCAAAATAAATGGAAAAATGAAGCGAAAAGAATCGTCTGATCTTAAAACCGGAACTCCTGCAGAACAGGCTTCTGCCGAAGAGGAAGTTCCATTAGAACCAAAATTAAGTGATCACTCAATAAATAAATGCATTACAGTTGCAGTACTTAACCCAGATATTGCAGCACAGGTAATTTATAATACATGTTCTTATATGTAGACCACTAGGGATTTCAATAAGGTAGTTTTTTTATAGGTGCGACAGATTTGACTTTTCACCACAGACGAACCGTATGAGATATCACAAAACGGTTTTTTGCATTCAACTGGAAACTAAAAAAGCTTATCATACGAAACTAGAAGAAATTCTAAGACTAATGGCTGAAAAATGAAATTCCAAGAATTAAGTCTTCTTAAAAGAAAACTTAATTTTTGGAATTTCATTTTTCAGCCATTAGTCTTAGAAGCTAGTTTCGTATGATATCCATATAGCTATCGTAAACGATTTTTCATATTGAAAAAGTGGTAAAAAGTGAAATCTGTCGCACCTATAAAAAAAACTACTTTGGAGTATGCATTTTGGTCGACTTTTTTTTAATGGCTACCTTTTGCTATGAAAAGTGCGTAGGCGGAAATCAGCAGTTACAAGTAAATACAAAATTTTTCATTGTTTGTTTAATTTGTCTGGTTTGTTGATATCTCTTTATGGCATCGAGTTATTAGGCTGACAGGGTGGGTTTTTAAAAAAACCTAACCTTTCATGACTAAAACCTCATAGACTAAAACTTAAAAACATGACTAAAACTTATAGACTAAACCTTTCATGGGAAATTTTTTGGGGTCATGGGGTTTAAAAAAGGATTCTTAGCAAGATAACAAGTGGTCAGAAATGCGTTCTAAAACCCTCATTTCAGCACTAACTTGAATTTTGATCATGATAAACTTAATTTTTATGATGACTACTGTACTCACAAAAAATTGCTATATTTATGAAAAAATGGTTTTTGAAAATACAATGTTCGAGAAAAAATTTGGGGCATTTTGACAAATAAATGCCGTTGGCGGAAGATTCTAATTGTTATGAAAATTTTTTCCCAGTCCAATCTTTCATCTAAACTATAGTTTATGTCAAATTTTCAGAGGAAACACAAAACGTATTAAGCTAACCATGCCCAACTTTGCCGCAAGGTGCAACCGGTAATTTAAAACTATAACTGGTATTATCACCGGTAAAAAATCCGATTTTCATTTTTTTCTTATTTTTTGCCTTTGAATTCTGCTCAGGATTTTTCTTCGTTCATACCGACGGTTTAAAGTTAGAAATTTGCCCGCTGCGCATCCTATCTATATCCTACACTCAACCCCCTTATTTTCTTTTTCGTTGCAGAAATATTTTTTTAAATTTGAAATTAACTTATATTTAGCTTGATGATTAAAATAGAAAAATAACTATGGGTTTTTTTTATTTATAAGCTTTCGACCTAACGGTCATCATCAGAAAAAGTATTAATGAGAAAAAACAGTTTTTTTTTGAGAAAAGAAAATTATTAGCGCTTCGAATTATTTCTAGTCACCTGCGAGATTTTCTTTCTAAAAAACTGTTTTTTTCTCATTAATACTTTATCTGATGATGACCGTTAGGTCGAAAGCTTTATAAATAAAAAACCATAGTTATTTTTACTATTTTTAATCATTAATTATACCTCGAAACCAAAAACAATTTGAGCTTGATATTGTCCTAAATTAACAAGTGATATTGAAGCCAGCGGAATTGAAATTATTAAAAGAAGTTCGACAATTAACAGACGAAGAAATTGGAAATGAGTTTTGCTGCTTCGGTACGCAATATTGTTTTGCCAAATTTTGTAAGAGTTTCGTTTAAAATTTAAAAAAATTCACTGGTGAAAGGCCTTTGATATTACCGGTTTTTCTTAGGTAGTTTTTTTTTAAAGGAGTACACCCTTCTCATGACGATTACGGGAAACCGTAAATGCAATCGAGAAACGGCTTTTTGCATTCAACTGCCAACTAAAAAGCTCAATGAGGAATTTTTTAATTTTTATCGGACAACCGGTTCACCGGTAACCGGAGATCTATTTATAGGCATTTTCGTATAAATTTTGAGAAAAAAAAATCGAATCTCGTTTTTTTCTTCCGGGAATCATCAAAATATAGTTCAAGCAGTTAATGTGTAGATAATCGTGATATAAGAACGAAACGCATAGAAATTCAACTTTCCGGCTGATTTTAAAGAAAAAAAAATCTGGGCCACCGAGATTCGAACTACCAAAAAAATTACTTTCCCGGTTTATATCCCGGTGAACCGGATGTCAAAATCAACTCATAAAATTTCTACATTGAGCTTTTTTAGTTGGGCAGTTGAATGCAAAAACCGTTCTCGATTACTTTACGGTTTTCGCCGTAATTCGTCATGAGATGGGTGTAATCCTTAAAAAAAAAACTGACTAGGTAGTTTTTTTAAAGGAGGCCACTCTTCTCATGACGATTACGGGAACCATAGAAGATATCGAGAAATGTTTTTGACATTTCAACTGCAACTAAAAAACCTCAATGAAGAAATTTTTCCTTTTTTATCGGACAACCGGTAACCGTAGATCCATTTATAGGCATTTTCGGTATAAATTTTGAGAAAAAAAAATCGAATCTCGTTTTTTTTTCTGGGAATTCATCAAAATTATAGTTCAAGCAGTTAATGGTAGATAATCGTGATATAAGAACGAAAAAGCATAGAAATTCAACTTTCAGGCTGATTTTAAGAAAAAAAAATCTGGGCCCACCGAGATTCGAACCTACCAAAAAATTACTTTCCGGTTTATATCCGGTGAACCGGATGTCAAATCAACTTGATAAAATTTCCATATTGAGCTTTTTTAGTTGGCAGTTGAATGCAAAAAAACATTTCTCCATATCAGCTATGGTTTTCCCGTGATAGTCATGAGAAGGGTGACCTCCTTTTAAAAAAAAACTACTTTAGGCAAAACATGGGAATTTTCGAAAAATATTGTTTTTCATAAATAAATCAATCAAATTTGATTTATTTCCACTGTTTTGTTAACCACGTATAGTCTACGGTATAGATAGCTATTCCACCAATCGATTTTCGGCCAAAATCGACCAGTTAGTTTAGATTTGTAACATTTACTGATCTGTGCCAAATTTTATTCCGCGTTTTGTGGTTGGATTTTTTTTTTTCAAAAATTGATATTTTTCCAAAAAAATGATAATATATTTCGAAAAATCGCATTTTTGACGAAAAAAGAGGGTTTTTCGACAATTAAAAGCTACCATAAGCTCCCAGAAAAAAGTTGTATTATGTACTGCGAGAAGCACTACCGTTGATGGTCAGGATATCAATAAAAAGTTCCGCCGGATTCCGCGCGCCAAAAAATTTCTATTTGAGAATTTTTGAAATTTTCCACAAATGGAAAAAAAAATTTGCTGAAATTTTTTTTGCAGACGATTTATAAAAATGAAAAAAAAATTTTCGAATTTTTTTTCGAAAAATTTTTTTTTCGAAATTTTTAAATTGTCTGAAAAGTCTGCAAAAAAATTTTCAGCAAATTTTTTTTCCAGTTGTAGAAAATACTCTGAAAAATTTCAAAATTCTCAAAAAGTGTAATATGACACCATCTATCTGGATTGTATGGACAAAAAAAACCGGTACTAACTAAGTTCAACCAAGGCGGTTAATTTGATAAAAAATAATTTTTGTCGCGGATCAAACGGCTATCCTTTTTTCTTACTTTTACTTTTTTCTCGAAAAAATCGAGGTTTGAGAGCCTGAAAATGAACAAATTTTTATTTTTTTCCAAAAATTGTTGTATTTCATTTTAAAGTGCGTTGACCCAAAAATAACCGATGCGGCATTTGTTTTAAAATAATTATATAACTGAAAATTACGAAAAATCGCTTATATTTTGATCACGTGACGACCAAAAATTTTTTTCATATTTTTTTTTCCATTTTAACTTATAAGATTCCTCCAAGAAGGTTTCAGAGAATACCACCCATTCATTTCTAATAAGTCCAAATTAATGGTGGAATAGCTAGGTATAGACCTAATTTTTCCTCCCAATAAGCAACTAATAATGTCCCTTCAGAAAGTGGCCCCTCTTTGGTGATATTATGCACAAAAGGCGAAACTGGAGAAAGTGCAATCAAATCTTTACAGAATATTATTGATGTATTAGAAGGTGAAAATCATTGTTCAAAAAGTGTCTTGGAAGCTGAAAAAGATTTGTTGATTTTATATCCAGATTTTAATATCCCAAGAGTTTCAATGTCAGCCCAATTGAGGGAACCCACGCAATCTGATCACAAGGAGCAAACTTTAACTATAATAATGCCAAAAGCGGCAGCACAATTTTCCCAAGATATAATACAAGAAATCGAAAGTAAGTCAAAAATTAAGCACAATAAAAAGGTTGGCAGTAAAAGGCCAAAATAGTAAAACGCCCAAAATCGATATTTTATATCAATTACGGGGCCCTCTGGTCGTTTTTGCAACTTTTCAGCAAATTTTTTTATTTAATTCGGCTTTTGAAAACGACTCATCCGATTGAGTTCTTAGATAGCTCAAACTGAGCACAAATATTAAATGAAAAATACATTGAAAAAAAATGTACGAATCAGGCCATTGTTTCTAATTTTAAGAAAAGATAATTAAAAAAGTTTAGTAATCTCTTTTTAGTAATTTTAGTAGAAAAAATGGTCCGATTCTGTCCAATTTATTATTATCTTATTATTCACTAGATATTTGTGCTCAGTTGGAGCTATCAAAAAATTTAATCGGATGATTCGTTTTCAAAAGCCAAATCATTTAAAAATTTTGGCTTAAAAAGTGGCAAAAAACGACCAGAGGGCCCCGATATCTTTCTCGCAGTTAAATATTTTTCAGAAAAATATGACAGTGATGTAAATTTGCGCAAAATTTAGAACAAAAAAGTAAATTTGATAATTTTTTTATGAAAATTTGTCGAGTAAATTGACAAAACGGATATTTTCATTAAAAAAACGCCAATTTCAAAATAAGTTGTTCTGAACTTCGTTTTTTCATTTTCAAAAATATTACAAGAACTGCAAAATTTAATGTCGGACAATAATATCAGCATTTTTCAAAACAAACTTCTTCATTTTCACAAAATTGAAATTTCCGATGTTGGCTATTTACTGCCAACCCCAATAAAACGTTTCTTATACTTTTTGATAAATATAATGCTCATGAGAGTATGATATTGTGTGCGGGTAGCTTTCAACCCGCACAAGAGCTGAACCAAAAAACTGAAACCCCCATGTATAGTTGTTTTTGAACTGTTTCGTATTTGAGGGCAACTCTCTGTATCTATAAAAACTCAGCCGGAATCTGACAAACGGACGCATTTTTTTATTTCAAGTACAGTAGAATGATTTTATAAGCCAGCCTGATAGCTTATCAGTGGTAGGGCAGGGAAGTGAGCAAAAATGCATTAATATATCGAAAACAATCGTAAATTATCACAAAACAATCTCGAAAATAATGCATTTTTGCTAAAAAAGTGATATTTTGGTCATTTTCGACAAATTTTCATTATTTGAAGAAATAAAAAGATTTTCTTGTTTTTCCAAAAATACTTTCAATAGGACAGGGTAATGGTTTATACGTGTCCTTTTGAAGTCATTAAACTGTAAGTACAGTTGTATTAATATTAATCACTGTGAGCATGTGTAAAGATTCATTGGTAGGGTCGTTTTTTTAGATAGCCCTAAACGGATTCTTTAATAAAGCGAAATAGGCACATACGATCTTTCTGATATTTTGGGTCATCTAATAACTTTTTTATTTTACGTTGCGTTGCAGAGCCGGATTTGTCGATTTCCGGTTTTTATCGGACATTTGCCATAAATTATCGGTTTTTCGTCAGAAAAAAACATAAAAATTACCTGTTAAAAATCGAAAAAACCGGCTCTGCAGTGACACTGAGCCTAAAAAGTTATATTATGGTCCAAAATTTCAGAAAAATCGTATGTACCCGGACCGAACTATTTTTTTGATGAGAGCAATCTAAACAAAATAAGACCTAGATAGTTAAAATGTACATGATTCCGTTTTTTTTGTCTAGGGTTTACCGAGATCATGCAAAAATACGTTTCTCATTATCTGCCAAACAAGCTCAGAACAAACACTTACAAATTTTGACTAGTAACCTGATTACTTTGGCTCGCATTTAAGCTCTCTAGCGCTATATTTTCGATTTTTTAGCGCATTATTCGTTTATAAGAACAAAACGGCCATTAGTAAGATGCCGATACTAAAAAAATATTTAGAATTGGAATTCACAATCGCCAAAAAGGTCGAATACGAATTCTCTGAAGAAAGTGCGAAAAAATATTTTGAATCGCAAAACGAAGCTGATGAATCATTAGTCCAAAATGTATGCGGGGGAATGTGCTTAATTTTAGTATTAGAAAAAGAGGACGCTATTTCAGATTGGAAAAAAGCTTTAGGACCGCAAGATAAACCAAAAGAAACGCCAGATTCTCTTAGAGCGACATTTGCAGGTAAAATAAGTGTACATTTTTGGTCGTTTATTTTAAACGCATATATTTTTATAAGAATAGTGCGTAGGCGAAAACCAGCAGTTCAAGTAAAATACAAATTTACAAAATCAGTGTTCGTATATGTACTCATATTTTGGACCTTTTTAAAGCGTTTGTTTTATTTCTTGTTTATAAGTTATAACTTATAAACAAGAAATAAAACAAACGCTTTAAAAAGGTCCAAAATATGAGTACATATACGAACACTGATTTTGTAAATTTGTATTTTACTTGAACTGCTGGTTTTCGCCTACGCACTATTCTTATAAAAAAAATATATGCGTTTAAAATAAACGACCAAAAATGTACACTTATTTTACCTGCAAATGTCGCTCTAAGAGAATCTGGCGTTTCTTTTGGTTTATCTTGCGGTCCTAAA
>SCLH01001461.1:0-63983 GCA_004367855.1 Oikopleura vanhoeffeni
CTCCTAATATTTTGTAACCTCAAACATATTTGCTTGTAAACAGCGGGAGTTTTAAGTTGAAAAAGAATACTGATCAATTAGACAAAATTAGGGGACTCACTCATTGAATATCATATATCCCTTTATCACTTTTTGGTTAGAATTCGTAGCCACAACGTTAAAATCACACGTTAAAAGGAGTTGTGGCTACGCATTCTAACCAGAAAGGGCAAAGTCAAAGTTTACGGAGACTTGGCCCTTTTATTCCAGGAAATGACCAAATTCTCTAGAACGCCAATTATTATTAAACTTCAAAGCGAAGCGACCCTCATTCGGGAAATTGTCGTGGCTTAAGCCAGACAAAAAACTCAGGACTCAAATTTGGGTTTCTGTTTTAGCGCTCCCGAATTAGGATTAGGTTTAGGAATTGGCTTAAAACTTACAAAATTCTGTTAAACTTAACGCTTATAAAAAATAAACCAAGTCGCTGATTGGCTGGGTTAAAAAATACAACTTAGGGAATAGAGTAAATATATAAAGTACGACGAGAAAATAGAATTAGGAAAAAATTTTTAATATATCATAGATTTCGTGACAGATTAGGATTGCTCAAGAAATTGAAATTTGAAACAAAAAATGTGAAATAAAATTGTCAATATATCCTTCAATAATAATTTATACTAGAGAAACTAGAGAAATTCTATTAAAAAATTGTTGCGGTTAATTTCCTGACGAAAACAAATTAGAGAATAAATTAAAAAATAGAATCTACCTCTGCATTAGAAACAAAATTTTTTAAAAATTCACTAAAAAGACCAAAGGTCATGAAGAAATTTTAAGAAAAGTATAAGACTTAAGAAAAATTTTTGTAAAATCGTCAGAAAGACCAAAGGTCATGAAGAATTTTTAAACATAATTTAAATACTTAGAAAATAATTTGCTAAAAAATATCATCAAAATAAGGGGTTAATTAGCGCTAGAGCTCATAAAAATATTATCATAAAATTATTACGAGTAAAGATTATCTGATACTTCAAATCATATATAGTACAAAAATGTTTTAGCAGATAAAATCCAAAGGGACTCCCGTATATAATGAATTTCTGATTTGGGTTATGAAAAAAAAGTTTACAAAATTAAAATATAAAACTAACGTTTTTATCTTTATAATTTAATTCCACATTTATGGTGCTTAAAATATAAATATCGAAATTCTTGTATATTACACCCCCTTAGGATTAATATAATGTTAAATTAACCAATCCAAAATAAACAAAACTGATTTGTAAAAACAAATTTGCCTAAACTGCAAAAAATTTCGTCTTTGAATTCTAGGAATTAAACACATGAATGTATTTAGAGTGATAAATGGATGAGACTGAACAATCAACCCTTCTACCATGTTATCGAATTCATCGCCATGATAATATGAACATATAATAAAAGCCTAATTGAATCCAAAAATGCAGAGAAGGCTACAAAAGAGCTTAATTTCTTCCGCGAATTATGTAATGTCATTTATTAATCAAAAGATTCAAATTAAAAAGCTTAATAAATAAATACTATTACATTTATGTATAAAAATTTGAATTTCTAAAAATTTAAAAAATACTTATTAATGCTTAAACAAATAATTAAAAAATATTTAAGTAAATCATAATGGGAAAGTCTTGGCGTTCATATTGCTAAATGCGGAACAATTAATTGGTTTTGGCAAAATACTGAAAACCAATTACCCCACCGATCAAGTATTTTTACTCCAAATATTGATAAACGAAGGAATTGCCACCAGATTAACGTTCAAAAATTTATTTGGCAAAAGATTGAACGAATTCCAAACAATTTGGGATAAAAATATCACTCAAGACGATGTACGTTTCGTCATAAGAGTAATTTTGGAAAAGTTACGACCGAGAAAATCCCCGAGAATGGCGGTGATTTCAATTTATCGTAAAAAACACGACAAATACGGTTATTCCAACATCGCCATGGATATCATCGATAATGAAAAACCCAACGTATCAGTAAATAAACTGAAAAATTGGAAAATTATCAAAAATTGGATGAATGATACGGAAAAAATTACCACTACGGAATACGCAACTTTAGATCCAAAATATGAAAAAATTCAAAAAGAATGGCGTCCTTTTAACATAATACAAGAACTCCAAAGGGATAATACAAAAGCCAGAATAGTTGAGGTAGCATTATGGGAAAAGGACGATATTGACCGATATCAAACAACAGTTGATAAAGGCAAAACATATTCAAAAATTGGAATAAAACAAGGTAAAAAGCTTAAAAATCGGAGTATACAATTGATATTCAAATTTTACATAAAATCAATATGAAAAGAGCTGAATATAAAGTTTAAAAGATAACCTTTATATTATAAAATAAAAACAAGAGTGAAAAATTAAAAAATCCCTGGGAAAAAATACCTATAAAAACTGTTAAAAATAAATTTTGATTTAAGATGCGAATTTTATTAACGAAAACGATGAACATTATACTCCAGAATTCAAACTGAATGGTACAATTGAGAATAACAAATTCTTAGATCTGATAGAGGAAATGCGATTCTTAAAAAATGACTGGCATAATATGTTCTCCGAAAATCAATCTACAGGCGAAAACATTGAAATTTTAATAAAAGGTAAATTAAAAACATACTATAAAATTAAAATATGACCATAAAACAATGATTATCGCATTATATAAATAAAATAATTCCTCATACAAAAATAGAAATAAAATTAATCAATTATTTTAGGAGTATCATGGCGACCTGTCCTTATATCCGCCCTGGAGAAAACCATGAAATCGGAATATATGGGAAAAGTGATAAAAAACGAAGAAAATATCACAAACAAAAACATCTGGTTTAATAATATTTGGCTAAAGAACGCAAATTTAATGGCAATGAATATTCTAACAGACCAAAGGTAATAATTTAACCAAATAATATATTAAGCAGACGAAATAGTTAATTTAATATGCAAAAAATTCCAAATTTGAAAAATAATCATATTTAAGAAAAATCTAAATATTACATAAAACAATATAAAATTTTTGTTTAGGGATAATAACGGCAACAATTTGTATCAAGATGAATTTTTGGATGGACACGAAATATCTCCCCAAATTCAAAATCTACAAAATAGAATAGATTCCAACCATAAATGGGGCATTATTAGAGGTCAAAGGAAAAAATTAATGAAAAACACCGGATGGACTGATAAAAATATGGAAAATTTAATTATATTCANAGAGAGCATTATACTCACACGCGAGATATTAACACACAGTTTGTCGTACCTGCCCAAAATACTCCCGCAGACCCATAATTCATCATCTGAGAGATTCGTTGGCGAAATTCCCGGCCCCGCCCCCGCTGCTAAACCTGTGATCCTGTTTACGTGCTTCTGCCCATTTGAACAATTAATTTTGCCCCTGCCGTCTAATCCTCTCTGTACAACTCTTGAAAAAAAAATATTTTAGTCAAAAAAAGATGTATCAGTTAATTAATATTTTTTAAGAGTAATTCATTAACTCCGATCCAAAAGTATCAAATTTCTAGAAATGATATTTGCAATTGGGTTAATATTTTACCACTATGAAATTTTTATTGTTTGATCTAAGATTTTATTATTTCTAATTCTGTGCCCGCTTGGGCCCTCAAACTTTGTCTGACTTTAATTGTTTGTTATTAATATAAACCAAAAACTGTCTCTGCTCAGACCAAAATACGTATTGTATTATTAACTACACTAACACTTTTGTGTCTGCCGAAGTCGTCGTTATTACGATCTTCACTACATTGAGTCATTTTCTTACGTAATGAAGTTTTTCTAGATGTCAATAATATTATTGCCTTCATTATTTTAGAATTTTAATAGTTTAGGCACTATTTTTTAGGTTTTTTACTGCATATTGGACTGAATTTCACTAATTACTTTAATCTGATGAGATTAAGTTTGATGATTGTTAATACTGATGTCTTATCGATTATAAACCAATCTGTGTCATTGGATCATACTTTAACAGGCTCGTTGGCGAATTATATCCTGCATTCTTCAAGCAAAATGATTTCGATATTTCATAATGTCAAGGTGCTGAATTATTTATTCTTCATCGATCGCTCTCATACGACTTCAGGAATTTTCGATATCTTCCTGTAAGGATATTAATCATTGATGGATTGTCTCAAAAATCTTCCATTTCCGTCATTTTTCAGAACAAAAAATAATATTAGTCTGTTTCCCTGTATTCAAAATTCCCAAGTAATCCGCTAAGTCATTAAATCTGGTCGAAAACTGCTCTCCAAACGAAAAAGTCCGTCAGACGAACGTATGGCGGGTAGAGTTTGAAATTTACCACTTTCTAAGGAACGGCTATAAATCGGCTTTTTGTTGAACTGCTTGACACTAGTGGTTACTGGATATTAATTATATTAATTTACAATCCCTTTGGAATGAAGTAACCATCAAGTACGTTTTCATGTTTATATAAGCCCTTTATTTCTGGCCTAAAGGAGTGCTTTAACGTACAGCTGTAAACATATGTTGGACACTTTTTGCTTGGAAACCTGTTAATATAGTAGCCATTAAATCTGCTATGGCCACCTGCTTACATTTGCTACTGTAATTATTACGGACTAATTTTTTTGTTTAATTATATCACAGCTGGCAATCCACTTTTTTAAAAGTACCATACTTAATTAAATATAATAAACCATTTCGAAATTTTTAAATTAAATGGATTTTTATTAATCCTTATCATATTTGTCAGGTTTGTATTAAAGGCAAGTTATTGAAGAGGTAAAGTGTTTTAACATGGGAAGTTTTTTTAATTAATATATATGTTTTTCCAAACAAAGGCTACCTGTATTTTTTCCAAAGTTTTAAATTTTTGTGGTCTCAAAATAAGTCGCAAAAAAATTTTTTTGCTTTAGGGGTTTTTAAACAAAAGATTATAACCTAATATATGCCGAAAAAATTTTACTATGTATATAGTTTTTTCATTTTCCTATCAAAAGTTTATATCCATAAGGATATTTATTTCAAATATTTATAAGAACATTCATTATTGGCCCCAGGGTGTCTGGAAGTTGGCCACCATATGAATAATCTCGTTTGTCCCATTTTCCTACCATCATCTCTGAAAAAATTCGTATGAAGTGTTTTCCTTGGTCAGAATTGTTCAGCTAAAATAAATGGTTTAATTATACTTATTTATTTAGTAATTGAGGACTTTATATTTTTAAAATTAATTAAATATTTCAAATTTGTTTATTTTTTATAAATAAATTTGATTATTGTATTATTTTAATAAAATTAATTTAGGCATTAAGTGCCTTTCCCAGATACCAGGGAGATCCGGACTCCCTTTTCCAAATTTGAAATAAGCTTTGTATTAGTAGCTAGCTAAAACCCTTACAGTGTAGTGTTTTTATCTCCGCTGTTGGATTTCTGCTAAAGGGGTCATAATTTAGGGCTTTCCAGTTTATTCTAACTAATCCTAATACTATATTTGTGAACCTTTGTGAGAATTTTGGGAAAATATATTATTATGGGTTTTATTAATTCAAATTTAAATATTTTTAAAAAGTAAATTTATACTATAAACTCACCGTGAGTTTTACCAATGTTACTACGTTTTTTCGGGTAAATTTCTCTATCCGTTAAATAGGATATGAATCTGTGACGTATGTAAAATGACTTTTGTAGCCAAAAGTGTGTGATCAGGTCCCTGTATCTATCCGGAAGCAGTTCAACTGTGGACAATTATTTTAACAAATTTTTGCATCATTTTCATCCATTTGGGCTATGTGTGAAATGTTGATTTTTATCCATAAATTTTGACGTCTTTGAAATTGCATTTTCTCGGTCTAACATTATATTTTAATCAATTATTGAAGTTTTGTTCACAAGTATTATTCAATAAAATAAATGTAAATTAATTACACCATTTTTTCTTGGTATAAATATTTCTTTTTGAACCAAAACATTGCTTAAAATTATCTCTTAGATTAATGTCCATTTTAATATTTTTTTTGATAATTATTTATAAATTTCCATAGTTTTTTCGCGTCATTTGTTACCTGATTTGATTTGAATAATTTTCCGGTTTGAAGGAATTTGCTTTTCCGGGACCCGTTATATCCCATAGTATTCATTTTCTTCCATACGCCTGGAAAAATTTCTTGGATTTTCAAACTATAATTTTCCCATTTCCTGTAATTACCTTCTTTATATGATACGCGTTTTATTTCGTCCTCGGTTAACTATTTCGATAATTAGAGCTTGAATCCTTTTGTGACTATTGTCTACCGACTCCCAAGGTTCCAAATAATTTTGGTAAATGTTTTTGTTTCCGGGAAATCATTATTTAATATTTGCATACATTTCCGGTCTGGCCAATTTCTTGATTTTATTCATACTCAAAAATAAAAATCAAATTAAATTCTCCACCCACTAATTAAGTCTCCGAAATCTGAGGAATTACTCACGGTACTGACCATATTTCAAAATCCTCACCATCCAACATACCTCTAACATTCGATTTCACTCCCAAGGAAGGTACACGGTTAGATTGACAACACCAGGTACATCACAATTAGCATTTACTCTTGAGCGTAGCCAGATATTATGGCGCCCCATTCTGGCACAACTCACTTGTAAGAATATATGATTTTTTCTACGTCATATCTTTCCAATTAACGACGTGTGTGTCACTCGAAATTTGGTGACGTAGTTACAATATACGATTAGTTTCAACTGTTGTAACTGAAGCTCAGTTTGTTTCTGACCAAAGCAACCTTAGATGTGGATAAGGCTGACTTTTTTGTTTCAGTTAGCCAGTAGGGATTCAATAAGTGCTATACGTTGTTTGAAATTATGGATATCCGCTGTGCTGTAAATAAGGTAGTATTCCTTGAAATTAAATGATGTTCGCCTCCGATAATCCTTTATAAGGTCCATAATGTGGATGTAAATTTTCCCAAAGATTAGAGCCATTTGGTTCCAAATATTGGAAACGTTCCAAAATCTTTCAGAGAAATAATTGCTTCTGCAAATTGTGTCTTTCATTCCAATGTGTTTTTAATATATTGGTAAACCTGAAACGTATTTTTAGCATGACAGGCTTTATCTATGCGTACTTGGTTTTATTCTTTGGTCTTCTCAAACGGTGTAAAAATCACATAAGGGTGTAAAATATAGAGTGCCCAATTTTCTTACTACAATCACTCTCCTGGGGGTTTTCAAATCAGTTCTTTTTTCCGTGATTTTCTTATTCATTATATCATTTAGGGTCCCAATTTTGGCAAATTTTGGACGGAATTATTTCTCGCCAAGGGCGGTCAGAAACTTCCTAATAATGTTTTCCCCAAGCGGCTTTAACTTGGGATATTAAAACCCAGATTTGTAACGCAGTTTTTCCCCAAATTCATTTGTACATGCTGCTAATGCTGTATATTCTTTTGGCTAATAAGCCATTATGAAGCTGTACTATCAATGTTTTTCCCCGCAAAATTTAGTTTCGCTTATTTTTGGAATAATATTTAGCATTGAGTACTGATACGGCTCAGTCTAGGCTTGTACCTATATGCAGAGTGCTAAGGTCTTAAAGAAATTTATCTCGTCCTCTGGAATGGGATTTCATTATTTCAAAAAAACAGTTTTGCCATGGTGGACTTTCCTTGGGGCCCATTCTTTCCTGGTAATACTTATTTCCGCGAATCCAGTATGAATCGTATTTTACAAAAAGATAAAAATTTTCCCAAAATTTTGATTTTGTATTTTTCTTCCCTCTAAGATTGCACTCTGATCTGAAGCGGGCCTTATTCAATCCTAAACGGAGGGTAGAGAAGTGTCATTCAATATCATGATTGCCACCAATATGCCAAAAGTATAATCGTGTTCCTTAGGGAATGTTTGCTAGAAAATGCTTGATAAACATCAGTGTTACTCGCCTGGTGTTGTTGGTGTATTACCACCTTGTCCCACGAGGAATCTAAAAATTGCCATTTTTCAATTGGACGAAATTTTGATTACGATTAGAAATCTGGAGATTCTGGGTCATATTCTTAGATCTTACACTCCAATTTAAATATATTATTTTAGGCGGGTCCATTAGGTTGCTTCTTCCCGTAATTTTTGGTCCTGTTTCATCGCAAAGCTCTGCTACTACAGTCGAAATTGGTAATAACTGGTCGTTCGTTTCCAAGAAGGCCGACCGTTTTTATTTTAATCGACGGAATGCATTAACACTTGCCATGTGAATGCTTGCCCTTAGCCGAATTCCTTTCCATTGTATTATGAAATTCAACACTTATGCATCAAACATTTGCAACCAACTAGGTTTTAGTTTCTGCCAATTCTTCCCATTATATTGATGGCTGATCTCAGAGTACTGGATTTGTTCGTACCTAAAATAATTATTTATATATTATATTTTAATTTAGCATAATTAGCATTTTGTTATTTTTTGAAAAAAGAACAAAATTTGGGTTATTTAGCCAATTATTATTTTTATCCTAAGGTATTATTTTTGGTTCCCCGAAATTTTTCATTTTTCGGAATTTTCGGGTATAATACAATTTTTCTGCAAGTAATATTACCTTATGTACTCCACATTTGGGGATTTTTTCGGAATATTTTCGTATATAACGATTTACCGTAAATATACCTTTATGTCCTCCGCTAGGGAAAGTACGGACCCTCTTTGAGGATTTGAACCCCCTTGGCCCCTCGGTCAAAAGTCTGAATTTGACAGGTGCGCTAATATAACCCCCGAGGCATAGTATTGATTTTCCAGATATTTATTTATATTTCATTATTTAAAATTTTTATAGTTATATTTAATAGTTTCGACTGAAAATTTTTACCAATTTATATTAGAAAATTTTTTAAAATTCTGGTGAGAAAAGAAAAATTTTTTCAAAACCATATTAATGTGTATTTATACTACGCTCCTACGCTTTTGGGTAAAGGATTGTGCCAATTCGCAGACAACTATTGAAATGTAAATGGTTTTTTCCTTTTAATGAAATCTTTCGTAACCTGCATTTAAAAAAAAATAATATAAGAAAAAGAATGAAGTCTGACACAAGGCACCAATATAAAAAGAAAAACAATAAAAACATTTAGTATGGAATATAAAAAGAACATGAAAAATACAGAAAGGTGCTGAAACCCAAAAAGATAACTGGAAAACGGATTTTCGAAAATTTGATTTTTCGACATCCTCGTCACGTCTTATGTCAGATCGATTGAGCATCAAATCTCCGGTAACATCCTACATATTATGGCACGCTTTATATTCGTTCTTTGATTCCTAATCCACATAAATTGGGCATGATAAATTGTAAATCCTATTTACATTATTGTGCTCGCAATTTTACAACATTGGTACCTTTTCATCCTTAAGGGTAATTCCAATAATACCAAAAATATTTTGGTATCCTAATGGTGTCTCCCACTGATATAGTTTCAATTAACTCATTCCAGTTTTCATTGTCAAATTTTAATTCGGACAATATTGGGTCATTTTCTCTGAATTGGATGGATTTTTGGAGGGCTCTTGGTGTATAATTTTGATAGATTCAGCATTCACTAACCAATCACTGGGATAATAAAAATTCTCGATCATTATTCGTGTATGATATTTTCAATTTTTAACTCCTGAGCTGCTAGAATTAATTAATGGATGTAACCTCTCGTGTCAGTTGTATTCACTATCTCTGACATTGCTTTCTAACACTGGATCAGAAGGATTTCTAGCATCAAATAAAATACGATTTTCCCCTGGATTGGGGCAAGTTATTTGTCTGTTTTCCTTTGTAATACGCCTGGATCTCAACATCTGGCCTTTATTTCTAATTCTAGGCGGTTTGGATCTAAATATTTCTTGTTAATATTCATTTTAAATTTAAAAAAGGGTCATAATTTTGATTCCAAAAAATTAAAAATTTTTTAAAAATTAATTATTTTATGCTATTGTAATATATTTTTTACCTATATTTTCATTCTTCATTATATCTTTATTTCAAAAATCCCAGGGGAGTTAATAACAGTAGTTGAATTCATCCAAAAACGGTTTGTATTATCCCCCAAATATTAGTTTTGGATTTGTAACAACGCTCAGGTGCCGATTATTTCGATGAAATGACATTTTGATGAACCTCTGTCCATAATTGCCTTCCGTAGATTGTTGCGTTGAAAATTATATATTGAATATAATTAAATTTTTCCCATATTTTTATCAAGTCCATCGTGTTTTTCCATTAATTTTCCATTTGACCTCTAATATGCCCCCATTTATGGTTGGAATCTATTCCTAAATTTTGTAGATTTGGAATTGGGGAGATATTTCGTGTCCCATCCAAAAATTCCATCTTGAAATACAAATTGTTGCCGTTATATATCCCTAAACAAAAATTTATAATTGTTTTTTATATAATATTGTAGGATTTTATTGAAAGTGGATTATTTTTCAAATTGGAAATTTTTTTGGCATATTAAATTAACTATTTCGTCTCTTAATATATTATTATGGTTAAATTATTACCTTTGGTCTGTTCAAGAATATTCAATTGCCAATTAAAATTTGCGTTCTTATAGCCAAATAATTATTAAACCCAGATGTTTTGTTTTGTGAATATTTTCTTCTGTTTTTTATCATTTTTTCCCATATATCCGATTTCATGGTTTTTCTCCAGGGCGGGCCATATAAAGGACAGTCGCCATGATAACTCCTAAAAATAACTTGAATTTAATTTTATTTCTATTTTTGTATGAGGAATATTTGTATTTATATAATGCGATAATCAATTGTTTATGGGTCCAATATTTTAATATTTATAGTAATTTTTTCTTGGCTAAAGAACGCAAATTTAATGGCAATGAATATTCTAACAGACCAAAGGTAATAATTTAACCAAATAATATATTAAGCAGACGAAATAGTTAATTTAATATGCAAAAAATTCCAAATTTGAAAAATAATCATATTTAAGAAAAATCTAAATATTACATAAAACAATATAAAATTTTTGTTTAGGGATAATAACGGCAACAATTTGTATCAAGATGAATTTTTGGATGGACACGAAATATCTCCCCAAATTCAAAATCTACAAAATAGAATAGATTCCAACCATAAATGGGGCATTATTAGAGGTCAAAGGAAAAAATTAATGAAAAACACCGGATGGACTGATAAAAATATGGAAAATTTAATTATATTCAATAATATAATTTTCAACGCAACATCTACGGAAGGCAAAATAATATGGACAGAGGTTCATCAAAATATCATTCATCAATTAATCGGCGTGATTACAAATCCAAAAATATGGATAATACAAAACCGTTTTTGGATGAATTCAACTACTGTTATTAACTCCCTGGGATTGAAAATAAAAGATATAATGAAGAATGAAAATATAGGTAAAAAATATATACAATAGCATAAAATATTAATTTAAAAAATTTATTTTTTGGAATCAAAATATACCCTTTTTCAAATTTAAAATGAATATTAACAAAAAATATTTAGATCCCAACGCCATAGAATTAGAAATAAAGGCAGAAGTTGAGATCCAGCGTAATTACAAAGGAAAACAGACAAATAACTTGCCCAATCCAGGAAAATCGGTATTATTTGATGCTAGAAATCCTTCTGATCCAGTGTTAGAAGCAATGTCAGAGATAGTGAATACAACTGACACAGAGTTACAGCCATTAATTAATCTAGCAGCTCAGGAGTTAAAAATGAAAATATCATACAACGAATATGATCGAGAATTTATATCCCAAGGATTGGTTATGAATGCTGAATCGATCAAAAATATACACCAAGAGCTCCAAAAATCATCAAATTCAGAGAAAATGAACAAATTGTCCGAATTAAAATTGACCAATGAAAACTGGAATGAGTTAATTGAAACTATAGCAGTGGGAGACACCATAGATACCAAAAATATTTTGGTATTATGGAATACCCTAAGGGATGAAAAGGACCAATGTGTAAAATTGCGAGCAAATAATGTAAAAGGATTACAATTTACATGCAATTATGTGGATAGGGAATCAAAGAACGAATATAAAGCGTGCAATAATTATGTAGGAGTTACCGGAGATTTATGCTCAATCCACTACATAATACGGGACGAGATGTCGAAAAACAAATTCGAAAAATCCGTTTTCCCAGTTATCTTTGGTTCAGCCACCTTCTATATAAATGCAGCGTACGAAAATTTCATAAAAGGCAAAAAACCATTTACATTCAAAGTGTCGCGAAATTTGGCAACAATCCTTTACCCAAAAGCTAGAGGTAAGATAAATAACATAATATGGTTAAAAAATTTTTCTTTTCTCACCAGAATTTAAAAAATTATCAAGAAAAATTGTAAAATTTTCAGGAAACTATAAATATAACTATAAAAATTATTAAAAATGCAAATATAAAATTAAATCATCTCGGAAAACAATAATGCCTCAGGGGGGTTAATTAGCGCACCTGTCAAATTCAGACTTTGACGAGGGGGGCCAAGGGTTCAAACCCCAAAGAGGGCGTACTTTCCCTAGCGGAGACATAAAGGTATATACGGTAAATCGTATATACCGAAAATCCGAAAAATCCCAAATGGGAGACATAAAGGTATATACTGAAAAATGTATATACCGAAAATCCGAAAAATGAAAAATTTCGTGGAATCAAAAAATAATACCCTTAGGATAAAAAATAAAATTGGCTAAATAACCCAAATTTTGTTCTTTTTTCAAAAAATAACAAAACTAATATGTGAAATAAAATATAATAAAATAATTATTTAGACGAACAAATCCAGTACTTGAGATCAGCCCATCAATTAATGGGACAGAATTGGCAGAAACTAAAACCTAGTGTTGCAAATGTTGATGCAAAAGTTGAATTTCATAATAAAATGGAAGAATTCGGCAAAGGGCAACATTACATGGAAGTGTTAAATGCATTCCGTCGATTAAAAATAAAAAACGGTCGGCCTTCTGGAAACGACGACCAGTTATTACCAATTCGACTTATAGAAGAGCTTTGCGATGAAACAGACCAAAATACGGAAGAGCAAGCCCTAATGGACCCGCCTAAAAATATATTTAAATGGAGTGAAGATCTAAAATATGACCCAGAATCTCCAGATTCTAATCGTAATCAAAATCGTCCCAATGAAAAATGGCAATTTTTAGATCCCGTGGGACAAGGTGGTAATACACCAACAACAACAGCGATAACAACTGATGTATCGCATTTTCTAGCAAACATTCCTGAAGAACACGATTATAACTTTGGCATATTGGTGGCATCAGATATGATGACACTCTCTCCCTCCGTTAGGATGAAAAGGCCTGCTTCAGAATCAAGTGCACACTTAGACGGAAAAAATACAAATCAAAAATTTGGAAAATTTTTATCTTTTGTAAAATACGATTCATCTGGATCCGCGGAAAGTATTACCAGGAAAGAATGGCAAGAAAGTCACAATGCAAAAATGTTTTTTGAAATAAATGAAATCAGTCCAGAGGGAAGAGAAAATTTCTTAGATTTAGCACTCTGGCATATGGTACAAGCCAGACTGAGCCGATCAGACTCAATGCTAAATTATCAAAAAGCGAAACTAAATTTTGCTGGAAAAAACATTGATAGTACAGCTCAAATGGCATTATTAGCAAAAGATATACAGGCATTAGCAGCATGTACAAATGAATTAGGAAAAACTGGTACAAATCTGGTTTTAATATGCCCAAGTAAAGCCGCTTGGGGAAACATTATTAGAAGTTCTGACCGCCTTGGGAGAAAAATTCCGTCAAAATTTGCAAATTGGACCCTAAATGATATAATGAATAAGAAAATCACGGAAAAAGAACTGATTGAAACCCCAGGAGAGGATTTAGTAGAAATTGGCACTCTATTTTTACACCCATTAGTGATTTTTACACCGTTGAGAAACCAGAGAATAAAACCAAGTTACGCAGATAACCTGTCATGCAAATACGTTCAGGTTACAATAATTAAAAAACACATTGGAATGAAAGAACACATTGCAGAAGCAATTATTTCTCCTGAAAGATTTGGAAACGTTTCCAATATTTGGAACCAAATGGCTAACTTGGGAAATTTACATCCACATTATGGACCATATAAGGATATCGAGCGAACATCATTTAATTTCAAGGAATACTACCTATACAGCACAGGATATAACCATAATTTCAAACAACGTATAGCACTTATTGAATCCCTACTGGCTAATGAAACAAAAAAGTCAGCTTATACCACATCTAAGGTTGCTTGTCCAGAAACAAACAGCTCAGGGATTACAACATTGAAACATCTAATTGTAACCGTCCCAAAATTCGAGAAAACGTTTGTGAAAGATAATGACGTAGAAAAATCAATATCTACAAGTGAGGCTATGTGCAGAATGGGGGCCATAATATATGCTAACGCAAGAGTAAATGCTAATTTATGGTCGGTGTGTCAATTACCGTGTACCTCCCTTGGGATGAAAATCGAATTTAAGTATTTGGATGGTGAAGGATTAGAAATATGTAGTACCGGAGTAATTCCTCAGATTCGAGACAACATGGGAAATTTAATTGATTTTATTGATATGAATAAAAATCAAGAAATTGCCAGACGGAAATGTATGCAAATATTAAATAATGATTTCGGAAACAAAAAATTACCAAAATTTGAACCATTGGGAGTCGTAAGGACAATACTACAAAAAGGATCAAGCTCTAATATCGAAATAGTTAGAGAGGACGAAATAAACCGTATCAATAAAGAAGTAATTACAGAAATGGAAAATAATGAAAATCAAAAATTTTCCAGGCGTAATGAAGAAAATGAATATATGGATATAACGGTCCGAAAAGCAAATCTCAAACCGAAAATTATTCAAATAAAATCAGGTAAACAAATGACGAAAACTATGAAATTATAAATAATTATCAAAAAATATTTAAAATGATATTAATCTAAGGATAATTTAAAAATGTTTTGTTAAAAAGAAAATATTATAAAAGAAAATGTGTAATTAATTTACATTTTGATTTATTGAAAATATGTTAACAAAACTTCAATAATTGATTAAAATATAATGTTTAGACCGAGAAAATGCATTTCAAAGACTCAAAATATGGATAAAAATCAACATTTCACACATACCCAAATGGATGAAAAATGATGAAAAATTTGTTAAAAAATTGTCCACAGTGAACTCTCCGGATAGATATAGGGACCTGATCACACACTTTGGTACAAAATACATTTGTACTACGTCACAGATCAATATCCTATTAACGGAAGCAGAAATACCCGAAAAAACTATTAACATGGTAAAACTACACGGTGAGTTAAGTAAAAAATTACTTTAAAAATATATAAATTTGAATTAAAAACCCATAATAAATATATTCAAAATTCTCACCAAAGGTTCACAAATATAGTATTAAGGATTAAGTTAAATAAACTGGAAAGCCTAAATTATGGACCCCTTAGCAGAAATACCAACAGCGGAGATAAAAACATACACTGTAAGGGTTTAGCTAGCTACTAAAACAAAGCTTATTCAAATTTTGAAAAAGGGAGTCCGACTCCCTTTGTATCTAAGAAAGGCACTTAATGCAAATTAATTTATAAAATAATAAATAATCAAAATTTATAAAAAATAACAAATTTGAATATTTAATTAAATTAAAAATAAAAAGTCTCAATTACTAATAAATAAGTATAATTACCATTTATTTTAGCTGAACAATTCTGCGACAAGAAACACTTCATACGAAATTTTCAATGAGGTAGGAAAATGGGACAAACCGAGATATGATCATATGGTGGCCGAACATTCCAGAACACCCGTGCAATAATGAATGTTCTTAATAAATATTGAAAATAATTCCTATGGGAATAAACTTGTGATTTCAGAAAATGAAAAACTATTAACATAGTAAAATTTTCGCTATATTAGTTATAATTTTGTTTAAAAAACCCTAAATCAAAAAATTTTTGCGAATTATAGAACAAAAAATTAAAACTTTGAAAAAATACAGTAGCTTTTGTTTGAAAAACATATATATTAATTAAAAAACATTCCCATGTTAAAACATTTACCTCTTCAAATAACTGCCTTTAATACAAACCTACAAATAATAAGGATAATAAAAATCCATTTAATTAAAATTCGAAATGTTTAATTATATCAATAAGTAGGTACTTGTAAAAAATGATGCCAGCTGTTGATATAATTAAACAAAAATTAGTCGAAAATACAGTAGCAAATTAAGCAGGTGGCATAGCAGATTAAGGCTACATATTAACAGGTTTCCAAAAAAGTCCAACATATGTTTACAGCTGACGTTAAAGCACTCTAGCGCCAGAATAAAGGCTTATATAAACATAAAAACTTATTGATTGTTTACCAATTCCAAAGGGATTAAATTAATAATTAATATCAGTAACCACTATGTCAAACAGTTCAACAAAACCGATTATAGGTTCCTTAGAAAGTGTAAATTCAAACTCTACCGATACGTTCTCTGACGACTTTTCGTTGGAGACAGTTTCGACAGATTATGACATAGCGGTTACTTGGGATATTGATACAGAAACAGACAATATAAATTTGTCTGAAAATGAGGAAATGGAGATTTTGAGACAATCCATCATTGATATATCCTTACAGGAAGATATCGAAAATCTGAATCTAATAAGCATCGATGAGATAACTAATATGTCACACTTGGACATTATTGAATATCGAAATCATTTGCTTGAAAATGCAGATATAATCCCAACGGACCTTGTAAATATGATCAATACACAATTGTTTATAATCCATAACATCATAATTAACAATCATCAAAACTAATCATCATAATTAACATAATTTAGTGAAAATTCATTCCATGATCCATAAAAAACTAATAAAATAGTTCCTAAAACTATTAAATTCAAAATAATGAAGCAAATAATATTATATAACAATCTAGAAAACTCATTACGTAAGAAAAACGTAATGTAGTGAAAATCTAGATAACACGACTCGCAGACACAAAAAAGTATTATTTATTAATAATACACATATTTGGTCTGAGAGACAGTTTTTTGGTTATATTAATAACAACAAAAAACAACAAATTTGCCCCAAGGGCACAGAATAAGAAATAATAAAAATTTCTAGATCAAACAAAAAATTTCAAGTGTTAAAATATTAACAATTGCAAATCATTCTAAAATTTGATATTTTGGAATCGGAGTAAGGAATTACTCTTAAAAAAATTAATAAACTGATAATTTTTTACTAAAAATATTTTTTTTTCAAAATTTAACAAGAGATTAGAGGCAACAATTAATTGTTAAAATGGCAAAGACTAAACAGGATCCACAGGTTAGCAGCCGAATTTCCCCAAAATTCTACAATATGAATTATGGGGAGTATTTGGAAGATAGACAACATGTTGTTAATATCTGCTTGTTGGGTACTGTGGTTTGAGCCTATAAAAAGAGACTTCTGATCGATAGGATATTTATATTTTTTCTAAGATATGGAAATAAGAAAAACCATATTTATTATAAATTGACTCGTAAAAATTAGTAGATCAAATCACAGGCCTAAAACAACTATACATTCGAAATTTAATCAAAAACAAAAATTAATAATTTTAGGAAGCATCTGGTTCCAAGACTAAGGTCCCAAAAATTCGTATCAAAAATATGAAAATTAAGACCGAAAAATTGGACAAATGTCAGAAATTGGTTGAGGACTTAGATCCAATGGATACTGAAGAATCTTTACCCTTAGGATTAAATACTGATGAACCGTCTAATGAAAAAGGAGAAATCCTTCTAATTGACAGTAATCCAGAGTTTAGTGAAAACGAGGATTCAGAGGAAGAGGCCCCTAAAATGGAGGATGAGGAATATTTTGATACGGAAATACGGGCTATGAATCGCCATATTTTTGGAATTCTTGAGAATGAGAGTTCTTATGAAAAATCAAAAAATTGGTCCAAATATGTTCAAGATGCAGAGATATGTATCAAATTAGTTTTGAAGATAGTTAAGAAAAATTATCTTAAAAACCAACTTTTGAATTTTGAATGTAGCGGAATTACAATGGCTAGTGCAGTTGATTTTCAAGACACTATGACCAAGGAATTATTAGGAGGCTTAACTACCCCTAATAAAATGTTCGACAAATTGTCAAATATTGAGAAACGTCTCGAATTAGTTAATAAGCAGAACATCCAAAACAAAATTGATTTGGATTATACAATTAAAAAATACCCTGCGATGATTAATAATTTGCAAAACGGAATCAATAACCTAGTAAAACAGGCAGATGACCAGCAAAAATCACCTTTTGAGCCAAACGGGGGTATTCAAATTAACGAGTTTGAACAACTGCTCAACGAGGTGAAATTAGATATTGACAAAAAATGTCAAGAAAGATCAAAAGCTAGATATCCCTTTGGACATGACGAAACTTTAGTGAAAATTGTCGGAAAAGTTAGCGATCTGGGAGCCGAGGATATTTTAACCTGCCTAGTTTCTGTAACCACTAATGCTGACGCTATAGTCAGTGTGGTACTTTTCGAGACCCTAGGGATTAAAATGAATGAAATTCAAACTGGTAAAATTTTAAGCGATTTCGTAAAACATACCGCTACTCCAGTTTCAATTAAAGACCCAGATACCCGATTTCAGCAAAAATTACGGTTCCATAGAGTACACTCTTCATGGGATAATTTACTACTTTTTGCAGTAAACCCAGGCACTTTATGTGCCTCACTAATAATCGAGAAATGTAGAGTACTATACAGTGCACTTCGGGACGTAAAGGCCGATAGATTACCATTAGGAATTAAAGTGAGAAACTTAGCAATTTCTTGTTATACATCACCAGATAAAATGATGAAAAATTCGGCTATGTTAGAAAAAATAACGGATCTGAAACCCAAAATTTTGTCAGGTCAAAATATTTCTTATGACCCATGGCCTCGTAATAATATCACATGGACAAACATTATGAGAACATGGGCCAAAGATACGATGCCGAAATATGGGGGTAACTCTTATGTAGACATAAATTTACCAAATGACCCAATGTCCACCTGCGCGTCACAGAAAGAGTTTGCCTACAATTTCACAGATGCCGGTAATAAACAACCCGCAAAGAAATACCAGAAAACCGTTGACCCAGCTATTGGGTCATCAGGAATCACAGTCTGGGACATATACAGAAAAAATAATTCAAATTAATAAAATTTTTTCAGAAGAGGACAGTATAGATCTAAATAGGTCAGTTCTATCCATTGAACAGCCTACGTCTCAATTGTTCCCCTCAGATAGCGAAACTAGCATTCAGACAATGAGTTCAATTAATTCTGATAATTCTCAATCTCATGAAAAATTTAATTATTCGGAATTTTCTGCATTACTAAACCCAACAATGGAGAAAATCGAGATTAAAGAATCAAATGAATTTAAATCTATGGCATCAGATTATGAAGCTTTTGTAAGAAACAAAACTATGAAGCGGAAGCTACATAAACTGTAATTCACTGTAACAAACATATTCCAAAGGGATTTATATTATTGATATTAATTGCATCCAAATTAATTATATAAAAAAGAGGACAATAAAAACAACCAAAGGGATTATAAAATTCAAAATTTCGAAAAAATTGCAACTTACAATTCTGCAATTAAGTAATAAATTTAATAGTAACAGTTCAAATATTAAAATTATGATAAAAATTAATACACAAACTAACAAAGGAGAAATTTTAGAATGGAATTTCCTAGAAAAATAGGTAGCGCCATTAGCTTCACAAGTTCTGAAAGTTCTGGGTTCAACACGAACCCTTATGCTGGATATATCTGCCAGGACCCAACTATTAAAATGGAAATACCACCTTACATTTTACTTCCTAATAATGAAATGAAAATTGAAATGAAAAGCGTGGTGTCGTCACGCATTTTGAATTCCCTTAGGAGAGGCCTAATTTTAATAAGAGTACTTAGTAATCTTAATGATCCAGAACTAACAGAATGGGTCCACGCCATACAGGTAGTAACGGACTCATTAGATAAAATTAGAACACGAACAAATGTAGTTATACATTCTATTGAGCGTTGGAACAATATCCAAAGATATTTAACTCGCTCACGGCGATTCGTGACATGGCTGAAAATTATGAGGCATTTAGGGCTATTAGCCAGTGAATTCCCATCTCTCCAAGGGGAAGCAAAACGGTGTTATGACAAAATTCATGACTTATTAGTAGGTAAAACTATAATGGCAAATCAAGATCTTCAAAAATGGGAAAAAGAATTAAAAGCTATTCCAGTTAAAATTATTTAATCTAACACACATAAACAAATTAATTGTGCAAAATATTTATCTTTCATAAACATACCAAATCATGATATTAAAAGGAATATATACGTTTAGACTGACCGAAATGCCACGCATAAACTTCGTTGAGGAATATCGGGCCAACGTTAGGGCACAGAATGAAATTCTGCTAAATGCAGAAAGAGTGAATATGCCAACATTCAATCGGATAAGGGATTTTCCAAGAAGATATAATTATTTGCCAGAAAATTCTGTAGAACAATTATATAATCCAGGACCGCCCATTTATACCCCGGATACAGGCCAACCAAATCTCACCCCTAACCAGTGGTGTTTGATGGAGGAGGGTGAATACATGGGGCTTGCCATTAGAGACGAAGATACATTCGACATGTATCAAAATGTAGGAAATAAATGGCTAAAATATCTTAGTGTCCCAACCTCTACCTTAATCAGTTTTAGAACGTTGATTAATGGTATAACAACAACCATAGAATTGAATGGTATGAACACGCCTATTTCATTAATTCGTAACTTTACGGAATTCGTGAGTAAAAATTGGCCAGGAGATATCCCACGAAATAATGATAAAACTATATTTTTATCAGTAGATGAAAATATGGAACAAATTTTTTCAGTATATGGCAATCTAATGGATAAAGGATTGTCAGCAAGAAAATTATTTATTTCGTATAATAGATGGTTAAATCGAAGAAATAAGCTGGATAATTTTTTAAAATTAGCCAACATAATTTCGGTGTTAGCAAAAGAACTAGGACCGTTCTTTTTTGGTATTTGCAGTCACCTGGTAGATAAAATCGACCTATTAACCGACTATAGATATTTTCACCTAAGGCAGGAGGCTATCTGGATTAACGAATATAAAAACGATCTAGAACTCTGGATGAGCGCCATGTATTCTACATGTACGGTATATAAATTATCCAAAGGGAATTTAATCAAAATAAAATCTGCCAGAACAAATCTCCCAGATAATATTAAGCGTTTTTATATAAATGAGGCGGAAAATAGACAGAATGCTTCGGATGACGAGCTAAGCTCAGTTTCAGAAGAACTGGATGAAAACAATAATCCCTATCCAAGATCTGGAGATGAGATGGAGTATAACGAATAGTTATTTATCAAAAAATATTTATTAATCCAAAGGGAATGAATAACATTTTAAAATGACTAAAAAATCCAAAGGGATCTATAATAACTTAAATATAAAAATATTTCTGACTAAAAATAGGAAAATTAATAAAAAATTAAATAATATACTTGTATCTCAATTTAGAATGTCATGGCAAGAGGTTGATAAACTTGTACAGCATACAATAAAAAGTGGAAAATTTCAAAACAAAAATATTAACCATAGCCTTGACGCGGTTAGCGCAATAAGTTATGATGGAAAAAATAGAAAATACCCATACACACACAGTGAATGGAGGGAATATGCAAGTAAATTATTAAATGATTTTGATTTAATATGGCGAGACGAGAAAAAACCTAAATGGGAAGACTTACATTTTCGAGATGAAACATGCTTTAAAGCAGGAATATTTGGGGGATTCCCAGAAACATGGGTCATATTCATAAATTGTTTACCATGTGAAAAAACAAAATTCTTAGCATATAAACATATCACCAATGGGATTAGCATTTTCGACAATCAAAATTATGTATCGACTAAATTAGCTAGGCCTTTAAAAAGGGGTAAAATAAATTATAGATTAGCTACAGATTATATAGAAAATAAATTTTATATAAAGTGGCATAAGCAATTCGGATTAGATAAACATGAACCACTACAAATCTCAGGTATAACCATTAATTTAAAAGCACACTACCCCGTTAGGATTAAAAAGGTAGAAGGTTCCCTTATAAAAGAAAAATTTTACCAACCTAATTCAGAACACTTGCTAAGTAATATAAATAAAATAAATGACCAACTCATAAAATGGATCGATTCAGGGGCGGTAGAGCGATTAGGCCAAATGGACAAAATAGACTCTAAAATAAGAACAAGTCTTGTTCTCGCATATAACGCGACAGCTGATAAATATCGGGTATGCTTTGATGGAGGACCATTTAAAGCTACACAGTCATATACAGTCCCGTGCAAACTAGACACCTTAAGTGAAACACTACTTTTTATTGATAAGAATGATTACTTATCTAAATATGATGATTCCTCGGGATTTTTACAAGCATATTTGGACCCCCCATCTCGAGATATGACACATTTTAGATGGGGAAACCAAATATTTAGGTTTTATGCAGCGGCCTTCGGGATCGCAAGGGTCCCAGGGGATTTTCAATTATTAAACAGCTGCGCTGTTAGTTTTCTTAGGAGACACGGGATACCGGTCTCACTATATTTGGACGATAGATTAGTCGTTGAAAAGAATCTTACCCCTTTGGATATAAAACAAATAGAATCGGGAGAAATAGCACCAAAAAATGCTTACTTAACATGCGTTGCCATGATAGCCGCAGGGGGATTTATAAGTAGAAGTAAAAGTACATTTATCTGTTCCAAACAAATAAATTTTCTAGGTTTCGATATATGTACAAAATCAGAAACAATAAGTATCCCAAAGGAAAAATGGGACAGATTTCAATCAGAACTAGATATAATGATAAAATCAAAGGAATATACCCTAAAAGACTTAGAGCGCCTTAGAGGGAAAATGTGCAGTTTTTTATTAGTAATCTCTAACTTAAGGTTATATATTAGACGTACCACAGAAGTTTTAACCCAGGGGGATAAATACGGTATACTAAAAGAAAAAATGGATAAACGATTAAAAAATGAACTTGAAATTTGGGCAGACCCAGATTTAAAAACATTAAAAACTACCAGAACTTGGATAGAAAAAAGATCGCATACGGTCGAAATAAAATTAAACAAAGTTTCAACAGATGCATCAAATATGGCCGGGGGTTGGATTGATATTGATGGCTCTGAACGTACCTTTTATTGGGAAAAACACGATCAGAACCGGCATATAAATATAAAAGAGGCAATAGCGATAAAAGCCTATATTAAAACCAAAGGGATTACAATTGCGAATAAACGAATTTTATTTTTGTGTGATAATATGGTAGTTGTAAATACATTTCATAATGGTAGTAAAGTACCTGAATTAAACGATGAAATTCTGGAAATTAATAAATTAGCTATAAAATATAATTGTGTTCTTACAATCCAACACGTAACCACAGATTTACAAGAGGCAGATGAAGCCTCTAGACTTATAGACCTAAAAGAAGAAATCATAAGTGATGAAACATGGAACTTAATAATTAAAATTTTTGGTATGCCAGATATAGACTGCATGGCTAATTTCGCAAACACACGATGCAGTATATATTATAGTCGCTTTAAAGAATCACAATCAGCAGGAACTAATTTTTTATCTAAAACTCCTCCCAAAGGGAAAAAATTATATTGTTTCCCGCCGAAAACAATAGCTCACATAACTGCTAGACATTTGTATGATTTAAATAATAGCTTTTGCTTAATCTTTCATGTTTTTTCAGAACTACCGTTATTTGTGGCGTATCGTCCTAAAAAATCCAAATTATATAGACTAGACAACTTGGTACAGATAGCCTCGTTAATACCGTGCAAAAAGAGAAGAAATAAAAGCTTTCTGACACCAAATATCAAAAGCGGGGCACTATATTGTATAGTCTACAGAAATAATAATGCATCATAATATGTTATGGTTAATCAAAGCATATGCACAATATAACGTAGATTATATTTTTATATCAAATTTACCTAAAATATATTTATACAAACAAAGTCAACCGGAAAATGAAGTAACTTTTAAAAATGATCTAAAAAATTTTATTATAGAAAAATATATTCCGGTATGCTATAGTAACGACTTTGAAAATGACGAAGACACAGACAACGAAACGGATTACGAGACAGATTGAAAATACTAAAAATCATATGTAAAATTTTCTATCCAAAGGGATTTGACAAAAAATTAATTAGTAAATAAAATAATAAACTTTTTTACAATTAAATACGTATATAATAAAATAAATTAAGAATGAATAAACTTGCAGTCCTGAAATGTTACATTTCAAATCATGATCAACTGTTCTCTGAGATAATTGAGACAATACTAGGATCTAATAAAACTGCAAAGAAAACATTCGGGGTTCGAGATAAAAAGAAACTTAAGAAATTCTTACAATCTAAGAAAATCCAGCAAAAATATCTAGAGAGACTATTAACCAAATGAATAACTGTACCTACAAAATATATCTATTTTAATAAAAGCAAGGTAATATAAAACTAACCAAAATTATTTCAGCATGAGTACATCGGAATCTATCATGTCATCCTTGGGATTAAATTATGCAACTAATGACCGAACAAATGATAAGATTACATAAAAATTTAAACCAGGCAATAACTATGTCATTGAACCAGATTCTGAAGATTTAAACGACATGTTTAAAATCCAGAATTCGGCCACGAACAATAGATATGCGATATATCAAAGTGAACTTAGCATTATGAGATCTGATGTTCAGCGGTTAAAAAAGGAAACTGATGAGTTATTTGTGAAAGAACACACAGCCCAGAAATATAAGGATGAATACCTTAGACTTCAAAATCGGCAAATAAATAACTTACCTCTTTTATCAAATGAAACAGAGATCTTAGTTAAGTGGACAAAGGAACAAATTACGGACTGGGCTTCTACCACTATTAAAGAGCGAACTGATTCACAATCTAAAAAGATCTCTCTAATGGAAAAAATAGACACATTAGAGGATAAATGTGCTAAATTACTCTCAAATAATACCACCAACATGATTATTAATAAAGGGGGTAAAAATTTTTTACGTTTTACTTGTACGGATAATGCATTAAACCAACCATTGCATAGACCCTTGGAATCGGTTTCGTTATACTTCGTCCGTATGTTGACGCGATGCGAAAAATTAATCAAAATAAGGCTTGAACCTTGTTTGGATTTACTTAAAGAGTATCGAGACCATTTTCCATCTAGCAGTCGATATTACAAACAATTCAACGTAGTCATTTCGAGAGTTGAATCAAATAAAAATTCGCTATCCCGCCTAGGTCTCACACAAAAAATTTATGATCTTTTGAATGCAGAGAGACAAATTGATTATATAAGTGCAATAGAAACTTGTATGTCTAACCCTGAAATGAGTGTCGAAATGAATAAATTTGCATCAGACAAGGCCAGAGAACAAGCCGAATCAAAAACTCGGTCAAAAGAAGCCGAAAAAATATCTCATGCAAATAAAAAAGCAAATCGAGGCACAAGCCGAGGCAGAGGCCGAGGGCGGGGCCGAGGCAATAATTGGGGGCGCTATAATAATTATAATAGAGGAAACCGTGGGAATAGAGGTAGAGGCCGAGGTCGCGGCCGATTTAATTCATGGGGTTATAATGGTTATAATAATGGTAATAATAACCATGGGGGGCAGAATGGCCAAAATAACCAAACCTGGAACCCAAATTATAACCAATTAAACCATCAACAAACAAACTCTACAGGTTTTACAGATCCAAATTCGTTCAATCAAAGTCGAGGTCGAGGACGCGGTCGAGGAACGTAAAAATAATTAAAATTATTTAGCAAATTTTTCCAATGGGATTTATACAATAAAAATTATTTCATTTCCAAAGGGATTGCAAATTAATTCTAAAAAATGTAAAAATTTCTAAAGAGATTAAAATCATTATCACGTGAACATAAAATTAATTAATTAATATTCGCTATCTAAGATATCATTATGTTAAGAATGAACTTGCGATCAGAAGAAATTATGAATCAGACAAGATTTATGATTCTGACTATAGCGAGCGATTGTATAAAAAGATCTGAAGACTTCAACTTAATCCCAATGTTGAAACTGTTAGCAAAAACACCAGACCCAACATTCCAAAAAATAGTTAAAAAACTATTAAAATCTGAAAAAACATTTCTAACAAGATCTACCTGGATGTTTTCAATATGCTGGACTTTATCATTAGATAAAGCTGAGGCGTTGAGATTAACTTGAATAATAATATGTTAACCAAGAATCCAAAGGGAAATTCATTAAAAACATTTTGATATTACTGGAAAAAACTGTAATAATTATTAAAACAAAATATATTCAGATTAACAAATATATTTTCACTATTCAGACTGACACGTCATGAATAAACACGAAAAATTATATTTGGCAAATGATTTGCCAACAGTTCTTCAGTTGATAGAAAGTTATAGAAAAGATAGAGATATTAAGAGATTTGAAATAGTGCAATGTTACAAATTATTCAAATTGTGGGTGAAATATAGAAATCGAATTCAGGAAATTAGACCATACCGTTTAAACTTGATGGTATACATGTATAAAAAATTTTATAAAGGATAGGAAAGTTTTTCCAATAATCTCACAAGGGTTGAAAAAATTGGCTAACAAAATCGCCAAAAAATTATTCTCTAATAAAAACTTCTCGCCGAAAAAGGCAAACATATTTACAGCAAACGAAATTGGCAACATAGTTAAATATTTATGGACCCTGGGGATAAAAGAGAAAGAAACTAGTCTAATGTTATGTTTCAATTTTTTAAGTGGATGTAGGGTAGGAGATCTTAGGCATGCGTGCCTAAAAGATGTAGAAATTGAACAAAATAATTCAGGGAGATATATGAGCATCCCTTTAAAAATCTCTAAGACAAACCCAATGAGTTTAAAAACTGAACAAATTACAACTAAAATTAAAATAAATACAATTTGGGATGTTGAGTATAAATTGAATTTCATAAAAAATTATCGATTAGAAAATAACATAAAAATTAAAAAACTTTTCTCAATTAATTCAACCTCGGGCTTCGTTTACCAAATGGAAAAAGGCAGAAAAAACTGCGGATATTCTAGGAAATTAAGTGGACATAGCGGTAGAAATTCTGTAGTAGAAAGAATGCTACTAGCAAATGTTAATAATGATAACATATGTCTTTCCTTTAACTGGAAAAGGGACAGCGAAATGTTATTCCGGTATAGAAATAAAGTAATTGAAAGAAGTGATAAAGGGGCTCAATTTCTACTAGATAAATACGACATCGAAAACGGTCTTAAATTATTGTAATTATTACCTTAGGGATTACAAGAGCCAAAATAAAACAAATATATTTTTAATTACAATTGCCATGAAAAACTTTTTTAGAATGAATATCAAAACGGATACACTACCAAAAATTTTATGGGACCTTGATGAATTTATCCAAAGGGAAGGAATAGAAATGGATAAACAATTATTACGGTCAAAGTTAACACTTATTCATAGATTATTACAAAAATCATCACGTGAGAAAACTATAGTCAGGGGGGCCTTAAATAGACTTAACGTGTTAAGTCAAGAAACTCTTATTATTAAGGTTTTTGACATTTTACAATATCTGACAAAGTTATATCCGAATGAACATCTGGTGAGAAAGATTAATATTCGTAGGATTAAAACACCGGTTACCCTACTAACCTTTCTTGAGGATGATAATTTTCCTTTAAAAATCGAGTTCTCATAACTCATTTATAAAAAATAAAAAATAAAAACTACAAAAATAATTAACAATCATTTATATTTAAGAAATGTTATTCCCGGGAATCCAAGCATTCGCACAGCCACTAACAGAACCAATAAGTCAGCTAATACTTATGGGGTTTGAAAGAAAAATCTCGAGAATTAATAGATTAACCAAAGGGATAAAAAATAAAATTCTATCACAAGAAATTGAAGATTTTCTCGATCAAATGCGATTTCCATTCGGTCAAATATCAATGATGGAAAAAAATATTGACTCTGGTAACCAAACCAAGCATTATTACGCAGTGAAAACACTTTCAAATATTATTGCCATAATTGAACAAGAAAATTTTATTTCTATGTTCCTCGCAACGGACCCCGAATTTAAACAAATCTGGGACACTGCGAAACAAAATGTACATGATTGGATGCTAGAAATAACGGAATCAGAAATCAATAATTCAAATATCATCACGGCATCAACCCTGAATTATATAAATAAAGAACATAAAGACGGGGATTATGTTTACAGAAACACCAAGAAATGTGTTTCAATGGTAAAATCAGCCTGGCAGCTAATATGGCAAAAATTCAAAGATAGTAAAAGATCATTCGATTATATTTTGAAGCCCCAAAATTCTAATTTAGAATATGGTATCTTCCAATCACTACCAGATATGGTAGATTCTAATTATTTCGCATTAGGACTAAATTCTAAATTTGAAATAAGAGTTTGGGCAAAATATAAAGGCGAACTCAAAAAAGCACGACCAGCAATGAGGCCATTAGAATGGAAAATAAACACCACACATAATTCGTCAATTCAACCAACTTGGTACATGTATGCAAAACAACCAATAAAAGCATTAACAGAAGAAATGGACGAATTAAGTGATGATATGAGTGCTTCTACCATCTATTAAATGTACACAATATAAACTCTAACTCCAAAGGGATATAAAAAACTAAAAATAAATAAATCCAAAGGGATAGCCAATCAGCGCGGCTAATAACTGGACTGATAATTGGGGTATGAATGTAAGCAGTCATTACCCGCTTTCTCCTTATATTATAACATTAAAATGTTATCTCAAAAACAGGGACGTCTGACTCCAGACATGAGAAATTGAGTCTTTTATGGTATGAAAGGGCAAAGTCAAAGTTTACGGAGACTTGGCCCTTTTATTCCAGGAAATGACCAAATTCTCTAGAACGCCAATTATTATTAAACTTCAAAGCGAAGCGACCCTCATTCGGGAAATTGTCGTGGCTTAAGCCAGACAAAAAACTCAGGACTCAAATTTGGGTTTCTGTTTTAGCGCTCCCGAATTAGGATTAGGTTTAGGAATTGGCTTAAAACTTACAAAATTCTGTTACCCACCAATATCCAAAATAAATAAAAACCACAAAACAAACAACAATTTTATTATTTGGGATCATTATCCCACCCTTGAACTAACATAAAACACCATTAAAAGAAAACTCAAAAACTAGCTACGTCTGACTCCAGACATGAGAAATTGAGTCTTTTATGGTATAAAAGTGATAAAGGGATATAGCTAGGGTCATACCCGGGAGGACTATCTTCTAAACTAAGGACCCCAGAAATATTTAACTAGGCTTATAGGGTGGAATTGTTGACTGAAAAAGGATTTTGGCAATAAAAAAAAAATTTGGTGTCACCTAGTGGTCACAATTTGCGTATCAAAAACCAACTTTTTTGCCTTTGTATGACACTTTAAAGGTAGATTTATTTTTTACTTTTAACTGTTATTCAAAGGATCATATTATAAAAAAAATTGTCTATTCAAAAAANTCACCACAGTATTTTTTATAATAATAAAAATTTAAATGTACCTCACTTGAATGTTATCCTGCAAAAGAGTGTCATTACATGTCGATAAGCGTAGGCGCGATGAAGTTAAATAATAGCATTGTGTGGCCCAAATATTGGCTGGTCGATTCGAACAAATTTACAGGCGACGTTATAATAACGGATAGACTATAGTTTTCGTGTATGACAAAATGAGTATTTGAAAATGTATGGTTAATCTAACATTGGGACAGCGACAATTTTATGGAACGAACTTCATACCTAAGAGCTCATGCGGTATTATTTCATATATCAAAATATTATTTTCATTTTCAAAATTTACTTACATGTACTACGTATGTACATATTACTTATGTACTGTTCATGTTTGGCTATAAGGACAGGCAAAATTTTGTTCGTTTTGTCCATGTGAAAACTGTCGTTTTGTCCATATAAAAAATTTCACTAAAAAATGCTTTACTTTAAAAATTCGAAAAATTAGCCTTAGAGAGCTAAACTGCAAGCCAAATGTTGCGCACGACTTAGGCGCGCAACCTCTCAAAAAGATTGAGGGCTTAATCAGTCAGCTGGTTATTGTTTTTGTTTCAAAATAAAGTATATATTTTCAAGAAAAAATTCAAATTATATTTTGAAAACAATTTTTTTCTGGTAAAATAACATCACCCAGTTGGACTGATTACTTTTTTAAAAGTTTTGTATTGCATTTTTCGGCGGAATATTCATAGAAAAATAAAGAGTGGTTAAATGGCAACTTTGTCGGTTCTGGTCTATATGTCCTGAATATGTTCGGCATTTTCTTCTTTTAATCAATTTGGACTGGCGGGTATAGCGTATCACCTGTCAGATTTTGGTCGAAAGAAAGGTTTCAAAACTAGAATTTTAGAGTTCTTCCATCGTGTTAAAGCAATGGAGCAAAAAATGGGTTATGGAATTTTCGAAATTTTTAACTCCCTGGGCTTAAATGCCCAAAATAGGTAACGGACATGATTAAAACTGAATATAAAACCGGAAATTGACGGTTCAAATTTTTGCCGTGCATTTGCATTACGTCTGGAGAAAGGTTCAATAAGTGTATGCCAAGTGCATTGAATTTGGAGTTCGCTTCCTTTCGGGCGAATGGGCTCAAGTGTGAAAAAAATTGATTTTTTCGAATTTTGGAATTTCTACAACCCTCCTGGGAAAAAATTAAACTGGGTTCATGTGCAGGAGACATTCAACATGCAGTAAAACCCACCAGAAATGTTTAAAATATGTTAAAAATACATGATAAAAACTAGAAAAATTGGTCGAAAAATGTTATGGGATTTTTTTTCAAAGTTTTTTGATGAAAAAAAATCGGAACTTACATGTGAATTCAGTTTTTATTAATACCAGTATGTGCTCCTTCACTCCCATGATCATAAGAACGTGTCTCAAGACCACAAAATATTCCATCTTTGAAATTTTTCGTGGAGAATATAAAACAAATTGGAAAATATGACTTTTTTTAGTTTGAACTAAAATTAAATCCAGAACTTGCATATGATTGATCTTTCTGTTCATACGCAGGTATGGAGCCGTTTATTCCACAGACCATATCGAGGAAAAGTTCGAACCAAAAAATTGTATTAACCCTGAATTGCACCCACATACAGTATACCCAACAATGCGAAAATTACGATAATTTTGTGTTAAACCGGTAATTTCGGGTCGACTTTAGCGTGCCCACTCGAGCTAAAAAGTATTTTTACGGTCCATTTCGGTCAATTTTAGTAAAAGCAGTGTTTTAAATTTTGGTCCGTTTTGGTGGTAAGAAAATTTTCAAATCAAAATGATTTAAATTCCGAAACGGGTAGAAGGGCCGTATAAGGATAACCAAATTTTGTTATCAATTTAAAAAAATTTCGAAAATTTTTGTTTCAACTTCATAATTAAAGGCTAAGAAAATGTTAAACAAATTTCTTGTCGATTTTCGAGATTTCTCAGTTTTAAAAATTTTCAAAAAATTTCTTAGCTTTTAAATTATCAAGGCTTGAAAGGAAAATTTTTCAATTTAAATTGAATAAATTTTTTTAAGATTTTTCGAAATCCAAAAATCTTATACAAAATTTTTTTGAAAAAAATAAAAAAATCCGAAAATTTCATTCGAGATGACAATTTTTGTTCAACATTAAATCAAAATTGAAAATTTTTTTGTTAATATTTTATTTAAAAAATTTGACAAAATAATTCTATATTTTTGTTTAATTTTATTAAAAAGTATGTCAAAAATTTTTTTTTTAATTTGAAGTTAGAAAACTTTTGGTTTGAAATTTTAGAAACTTTTCTTCAAAATTGGATAAATTTTTTTCCAGAAATTTAGAATTATCGTATATTTTACTATAAATTTTAAAATGTTTTTGAAAAGATAAAAATCTTTTTCTTTTATTCCAATGTGATGAAATTGCTAATAAATATTAAAGAGAATAAAATGTGTTTAAAATGATAGTACAGATGGTTAAAACATAACCCGAATTATCTTATAAATTATCTAATAATTTTCGATAGAAACATCGAATTTATAATTTTCATTAATATATTTTCAACTTATAATTATGGTGCTTCAATTTTTAAATAATCATGCATCTTTAGTATCTCTAGTGTTACTGTTGAGTTATTTTTCAAGTAAATGTAGCGAATGTGGGTTGAAAATGTAACTCAATAAAGTGAAGTTATTGACGACGAAAATCGTGCTATTATCCCTTTACCGGAAGTGAGACCAGATACGGATATTATGGGTGTTTCTATTCATCGGACAGATCACCTGCTATTTTCGATAAGACAGTTATCGGTTAAAGTGACGCTAGTACAAGAAGATACTGGAGAGAAATTAGATAAGCAAAATATTGAAAGAAAAGCAATTTCGTTTTATGAAAATGAAGGGAGTCCAATATCAAAAGTTATGGAAGTCATGACACAACCATTCAGGGTAAGGCTCGTTTTAAGGACTGCGTCTTACTGAGTCAGATTATTACTGGGGTTTTCGTCTATAAGGACAATATGGTCAAAAGCACACCTTCTATTTAGGCATGTGACATGCCGCATGTCCCTCTACAGGGACAGTATCCGCGAGAAGGGATTTCAAGGCATTTTTTTGAAAATTTCAAAGTCATATTTATATATATCATCCTATAGGAAAAAAAGGCACCTGCTTTTCGGAAAATATCCACTAAACCTGTTTCAGAAAAATATGACCGAAAAAGCAAAAAATTTCATTTTTTTGACAAAATATTTTTTTTATTTATAAATGGCTTCCCAACATTTTTTTTTGAAATAAATACATAAGATCTTATTAGTAATTTTTTTAGGTGCCCCCCTTCTAGAGCAAAAACCGTAGTAGGTATAAAGAAACGGTTTTCTGCATCGTATAGCCAGCCAAACTTTAACCACTGAAATTTTTTTTTGATTTTCAGCATCTACCGGTAATCAGCTGAAAACACCGGTAATCGGCTGTTTGAAGAGAACTAATCGTAGTTCAAACTTAAAAATATACATATGTGGGTAACTTTTTTAAAGAAAATTTTTAGCATTAGTTATTTTGATGAAGTTTGGCTGGCTATACGATGCAGAAAACCATTTCTTGATACATACTAAGGTTTAGTACTAAGGTTTAGTACTAAGGTTTTTACTCTAGAGAGGGGGCACCTAAAAAAAGTCACATAAGGCCAATATGGCAACATCTTAGATGTCCTTATAGACGCAAACCACAGTTCCATTTTTTAACCCAGTGTTTTTGGTCTACAAATTATTGGTGTAGTAAATTTGATACAGTGGGGTCTCTATTTCGAGTTAACTAGAACAAAACATAACAGTGGGCGGTTTTTCGAAAAAAAATTAGAATTTTTTTTCAGATTATAAATACCTTTTTTAGGCTGAAGTCAAAAAATCTTTGCTGCCAGAATGGGAGGAATTAATTGAAATTAACGAACTATTTTCATACATAATAAGGCAAGTTTTGCATGGAAATTGGATTCAGATTCAAATTTCCGAATAAAGTTTACAAATATTAATCATTTGTTATAGCAATTTATATAAATTTTCTTTTCAAAAATCAGTAACGAACTTGAAAAATTTTCTTACGTTAGAGTACCCCAATAAAGACGGCCAATTTTGACTAAAGTTCGTCCTTATGGAGGCACTCTACTGTATTTAAAAATCGTAATACAAATTCAAAACTATTAACAGTAAAAATGTCATTGTGATATTCGAAGTCCAGGAGTGCCTCGAAAGTGGTCTAAAAACAGCAGCGTGGGCGTTTTTGCGTCTTCGTGAAGGTACCCCAAATATTGATAAACGAATCAGGCTACAATTATACAATCCACCTTCTCGTAATAATGTTACTTGTTACAATTTGATAAAAACGAATCAATTTTCAAAAATGAGCTCTTCTTTACATGTCACAATTTCAAGAATTTCAGCGCTTGAAGATCGGGAAAACCAGAAGACGACAAATCGATCAATGAGGCCAAATCAAGCTGAAAAGGGAAGAGCTGATTTGACACTCACAGAAAAATTTCATGCCATGAATTCAAGGTAAGTTATTTTGAAAAATTCGAGACCAAAACAATTAGAAACAAATATAAATTCAGAATAAAAGTAAAAATTAATTTATAATGGTAAATTCATAGCAAAAAACAAAGAATGTGAAAATAAGGACAAAAAAAATATAGTTATTAAGAAAAAGTAAAAATTAAAAAAATGATTACAAGTGTAATTATAGTTATAAGAAATTATAAATACGAAAAAGTAAAAATTAGAAAAAAAGTAAAGTTAAGAAAATATGTTACAGGGGGGTGCGGCGTATAGTTGGAACCCACGCAAAAACCTACGTAAGCCTCCGCAAAAACCTACGCATTTGAAAAATAAATTTATTCGTTCCTGGCGTGCGGCGCGCCGCGGCGTATAGTTGTAGGCAAAAGATAGGGTTTTTTTCAAACGTTCCTAGGCAAAATATAGGAGTTTTTAACCAGATTTTCAGACCAAGATTCTCCGGTCGGCGCGACAATTAAAAATACATTTTTTTAAAAACATGTTCAGATTGACCAATGAAGTGTCGGTATTTCAAGAAGTTTTAAATATGTTTTCAAGTCTCGCAGACAATGTCGGCTAGCTTGAAAATGGGCCAATAGTTATTCAGATAAAAATATTTAGTTTTTCTGAGAGTGATTTACTGTGAGCATAAGTTTTTTATAATTCCATTGTTTCCTTGACATTTTAACGATTTTCGGATAAATCTTTTCGAATTCATGTTTATTTTAAAAATAACTTATTTCATTTTTTTCGATAAAATTAAATTTATACATCCTAGGAAATTAATACATTCTAAAGAAGATTTGTAACAAAATTAACTTTAAAATCACCAAAATTCTTACTCTGACCACCCTTTAACTCAATTACATGTATAAACTCTAGATACTGTTTAAATTGACCAATCAGAGCACATTTTCCCAGCCGTACGCGTATAGTTGAAATTACGCGTATAGTTGAAATTACGCGTATAGATTGGGTTTTTTGCGAAAAACTTTCCAACTATACGCCGCACCCCCCTGTAATAAGAAAAAGTAAGGAAAAATAAAAACTAATGGAAAACGTGGCCGAAGTGACATCACTCGGGGTCATATTACGTAATATAAAACACTTGTATTGAAATTTTAGTTATGCTATTTAAATAAATATATTATTCGTTTAAGAGAAAATAAATTTCTCATTTCAGCACTAGTATCGGTGCACATGGCCAGAACGCATTGGAGGTCAATTGGACTCGAGCCCCAGGGCAAACGTCTCAAATGCCAAACGTATTTTTTGATTACTCGACAATTACTGATTTTGGAGGATTTTGCTGCAGATACTCTCCCTGTGGGAAATATTTAGTCTGGACAACCGCAAGTGCTGTTGAACATTGTCTCGTGCTACAAAGTAGTTTACAAAAAATAGAATAGGGTGAAAATTTTTTGAAAAGTTCAGTATTTTTTTTTTATTTTCTATTTTTCCAGTATGGATACAGTCCTAGCTCATAAACTGGTACAAATATCCACTCAAAAACTTTTTTGCTCATAAATCTAATTTGTACAGCAAAATTGCTGAATTTAATGGTTAATTGCAGTTTTATATCATTTTTTTTTGGTTTTTGAATCAATAATTCTCAAATGTAAAAATCAAAAAAGTTTTCAACTTTTTCAATTTCGTTATTTCAAAAACCATAATAATTATCGAAAATCTATAAAAAAATCCAAACGTACGTTTTGCAATTGTTTCTGCAATTATGCCCTTTGGATAGACAAAGTGTACCATGGACCATGGTCCATGGTATACCAGTACATGAACCATGTACATAAAGTGTACACATTGTACCACTTACAGTATGTACTTAATTCTCTTGGGGACTAAAGTATGTCATAACCATACGTAAAGACTGTAGGGAGCGAGAACTGTACATTTAATTAATTTCATGATAAATATAAACGCATAATCAGGGGCATTTTATAAATAATTATTAAATGCAAACCACTCGCGAACCAAAAAATTTTCACCTTTATATAGACGGTACTGGTAGGGTACAAGTATCTGCACATTCTGGACTTATTTATGATTTGGATTGGAACAGTGATTCGAGCTCAATTGCAACATGTTCGGCTGATAAGACAGCAACAGTTTGGGATTTAACAGCCGGAAGCCATGATATAAAACTGGTTCAAAAATGTGTTTTACCTGCTCCGTGCTATTTATACAGGAATGACATTACAAAAATCCAAAAAAATTGAGATTTTTTTTTCAAATTTTATAAGATGTATGAGACTTATTAAGAATACTAAAAATAAAAATATATTTGTTTTTTCGAAAATTGAGACAGTTAATTTTTCGAAAAATTATATATTTTCATTTGAAACGAAACTGGACATTTACTGTACCGGTATGAAAAATTTTAAATAGCTAAAATCACTGTAAATAAAGGAAATTTATATCAGTACTGTCAAGTTTATCTTTAAATTTTAACAAAAACCTACTTAATTGAAAAAAAACACGTTCGTCTTCTAAGTTGAATTTTTAGCTCTCTGGCGCTATTTTTCGATTTTTAAGGAGGTATCCGTCATGGGATATGGCGTTTTCATGGCTTTTGAGGGCAAATATCTGGAAAACTATACATTGTGACACCTAATTGTTTAACCCAGTAGATTAATTGAAGAAAAATCTCACATCCCAAATCCTAATTGAGGATCACTGATTGCTCGACCAATCAGGAACGAGCTTCACAGTAGAGTCATATTTTGTAGCAAAAAGCCTATTCCTCCGTGAGTTTCGGGGGTAGAAAAATAGTTTTTAGATTTTATGAACCACAAGAAACGCACGCAGGTCTGTTACTATCGTTTTTAAAAATTCGAAATAAGTTCGCTCTAGAAAAGGTAAAAAACAATTTTTTGAGCTGATTTTGAGAGGCTCGCGCAAAAGCCTATTGCTCCCTGGATTTTTCAGTCACAATTTTACATTTTTCAAAATCAAGAAATTTTGGCTAAAATGACAAAAATAAATTAATAATATTTTAGAATTCCGAAAAAAGTAATTTTTTAGCAACGTATGGGGATGAAAATACCAACAATTAACTTGAAATTGTCCATATTTTCAGAAAAAAATCATAAGAATAAAATTGAGAATTTTTTTTGTTTCAGCCTCAGTTCATGACGGGTACCCCCTTAATAAGCATAATTTGTGTATTTAAACATTTTTCAGAACAAAACGGCAAAATAAAAAAATGTCCTTATAGACAAACTTGACAGTGACTGTAAGACCCACTTATTGTAAAAATATTAGAGTTTTTGACAGGCAAATTTTCTTTTATAAAAATAATATTTTTATAAAATCATTCAGTGTGAAATTCAACCCCTCAAATTCTAACGAGGTGTTTCTTGCTGGTCAAAATGGATATATTTATGTTTATTCGATAGCTGATGATCAGCCAGATTTACTTCACGAAATTCACGTATCTTCATCAAATATCAATTCAATTGATTTTAGCTGTAATTCATCTTTATTATTTGCAGTGTGTGACGATGGATTTTTATATGTTTATAATAACTTGGAGGTAAGCTTATTTTAATTTACAAACATAATAAATATTTTTTTTTATAATTTAAAATATACTGGGAAAATAACACTTGAATTGACTTACTTTTTATGAAAAAAATATATTTTCGAAATTTCTAATTTTTTGCTTCGATTTTTCGAGAAAAAACGCAAAATTACAGAGATGCCAAATTGGTCCCGAAAAATAATTTGGCGATAAAAAATCGCTTCTAGTTAAAACTATTTTTTAAACATTTTATAATATAAATTTATATGTTGAAAAAAAAGTATGATGTTACACTTTTTTATAGTAGAGTATTTTTAACAATACGAACAATCAAACAAAAAATGTGCAGACGAGTCTTGCAATTTAAAAATTTTCCACTTGCCTCATAGTCTGCAAACCGTTTTTGAACTAAATTTGAAGAAGATATTTTTGGAAAATTGTGAAAATGACTTTTCAAGAAAAAACATTTTGGGAATTCACAAAAATGACTAGTATTTCCAAAATTGAAAAAATGTCTAACCCCAAATTCCTCATTATTCACAGTATGAACTTTGTTATTCAACTCTCAAAAATAGTGATTTATAAAATGTCAGCCTCACGGGTGATATTTTTGAATATGGGATCTTAAATTAATCTTTGGGAATAACATGATTTAAAACATGACTCAGAAACCAATAATTGTAAATACTAGAGTAAATACGCGTATAAATCAAATCTAAGACGTCATGCTGATTTTATAAAACTTACCTTGACAAAATTAAATATATGTCGTTTTCGGTTTAGCTCTTTATTTGTGGAAATGTTTTGAGATAAAATTGGTCCAAATAATAATATTTTCATCAATAAAAAAATGAGCAATTTCAAATTGAAATTTATGTTTTTTAAATTGTTATTATAGTTAGGTCGCTTTTTTTTTAGGTGGGCCACGCTACGGGGTATCTGTTCTGAGAGAACCAGACTCGAAACGGTTTTTTGCATCTGAATCTTAACCGAATTTGTAGTGGCAGAATTTTTTTTTTCCCGGTGATTACCGGTTTACCGGTAATTCGCAACAATCGGTTTTTTCGGTCATTTTGAGCAATTTCGATGACTGATTTCTGGTCACGTGATCAACCTAGGAAGCCAAAAAAATTTTCTACCGCATATTTTTTCCAAGGTTTCACATGCAGAAAACCATTTGTCGCTATCTTGTCCAGTTCTCCCCAGTCGAAATCATTAGTGGCCCACCTAAAAAAACGACCTTAGTAATTAGTAAACTCTAGATTCTGCACTTTATGTTTCGAAAGCTACAAGTCTTAATCTCCCATTAGCCTGAATAATGAATCTTCGAAACGTAAACGTTGCTATTTAATAAATAAGTAAATTTTATTATACAGTAAGTGTTTTTTTTACTCCGTAAATGACAACTCGCTGTGAAGCCAATTCCCGCCAATTAAAAATGGCAACTAGGCCCATTATTTTTTTAAAACCTCACTATCGACGGTATTTCGGCTTTCAAAATATAATCCACCTAGCTACCGTATTTTATTGGCGAAGATTGGATTCACAGCAAGTTCCCATTTCCGGAGTAAAAAAAACACATACTGTAGTTGTTTATTTAAGTTTTGCTTTTCTGAAGCCTTTATCATTTTTAAACTTTGAAATTATGTCGAAACATGAAAAGTCATAAATTATGGCAAAATATATAAAATAACCTTTAAATATTTCTTTACACGTTCTTCATCTATTAGACTTTTTGTCTACTTCCGACTTGACCTTTTTGTTATCCTACGAAATGTAGAATATTTTTGATTTAGATAGCTTGTAAAGTTTCGTGAAAACTTTTTTTAACCTCCACCTGTCCACGATAGAACATGTTACATGTACTATATTTTTAATTTACCTTAAAACCAGAAAGAAAAATAAAGAAAAATTCAAAGTGCTTGTACTGAGTATGCATTTCACACCAACTGGCCCTTAGTCGATTGCATACATTTAAATGATATATAGTTTTGAGTTAAATTTTGAATATATATATATGTACTTGTATTTCTGTGGACAGGTGGGGTTTAACAAAAGTTTTCACAGTAAAACTTTGCAAGCTATCGAAATCAGAATTTTGCTATAGCATATGTTAACAATATATGTTAACAAAAAAGATTAGTGGGTAATAAAAGTAAATCTTAATTTTCCCAAAACTGTTTGAATATTTTTTAAGTAATTATATCTTAATTTTTGAGATTGGGCAAATATTTGAAATAAAACCTTTTTTTAAATTTTTTTTGTTTTCGAGAAATGTTATATGATTTTTTTGTAATTCATAAAAACGCAAAATAAGTTGATAAGCTTTAGATTTATAAGTTATAAATTTTAACACATTTTTTATTATAAAAAGTTTTTTTTTTGTAAAAAGATTTTTGTTGAAATTTTTTTTCAGTATTGGCCATTCTAAAGTCCTTGTAAGGAACAGGGGCCGGCATCAGACAGGTTTTTATGATCGGTTCGGTAGAAACAACTCTGAAAATTTCTGAGAACAAAAAAAATTGGTATGACGAGTATTTCGCTTGACTAATTGCGTCACTCACTAGAGTTCTATCGCAAAAACCACAACACTCCCAAATTAAGGAATTAACTTTCCAAATAATTAAAAATAAAACAAGGTTAACTAGATAAAAAAAGTCACAAATTAATAATTTATTTCAATTTTTTAAATCTCAATTTTTAGACGGGGCAAAGTGCCAGATTAGACCAAAAAATTGAAGTGAGCAGCAATGGTAATCTAGGGTGCAACTGTGTTGTGTCTCATCCCAAAACTAACCACAAGGTCGCGGTACTGAGTAGAGACAACTCTGCACGCCTGGTCGACCTCCGATGTGATGTGGTTCAACCATTAGTTGGAATTGAACTGAGATCTCAGCTGACTAGAGCTTGTTTTTCACCATGTGGCAGCCTGCTTTTGGCCGGAGCTGAAAATGGAGCGGTTGTGTTTTGGAGGAAAGGGTTAGAAAAATAATGTTTTTTGGACATATAGGTCGTAAATTTCCCTAAAACTTGTTTATGCTTTATTTAATAATATAAAATATGAATACTGGCGTGTTTGTCTGCGAGAACAAAATAGCCATAATTTGATCAAAACCTTCGTTATTTTCAAAATTTCAAGAAACACGTTTGTATAAGGACATAACGGCCAATTTTCAAACACCATAATAATATAGCGAGTATTAATAATTTAATTTTTTTCTTCCTTTTCTGATTAAAAGACCAAAGAGAAGACCTAGGAAAATAAAAAAAATGCCTAAGATCGATCTTTTTCTCTGCAATTATACGCTTGATTTTTCAAAAACAAATTTTGAAATATTGATTACCTGATTTTCGTGCAAAATTTAATCGAAAAAATGAACTTCAAAATGTACTTCAGCAAGTTCGACTATTATTCGTTGAGTAGCGCCGGAAATTAGAAATGTTTTATAATTGATAAAACATGAATTTTACAAATTGAACAACAGAAGCGTCGGTTTTGCTCGTGTATAATAAATATTAATGAATATCGAAAAAAAAACATTTAGTAACCTCTTTTAGGTAACCTCCTTTTAATTAATTAAAAATGGATGACAGATTGGCACATTTTTTAAATTTGGAAATCAATTTTGGTCTCACGCCTACGGACTCACGCATACAATGTAATGTCGCTATACTACATGCGTAGGGGGATACTAGAATTATCTTATTTTCAATTAAGAATTAAATTTGTCACTATTTTACTAAAGAATATATGTTAAATTTTATTGCTAAATAAAATTTATGAATACGGTAGTTTTTTTAGACGCGACAGATTTGACTTTTCACCACATACAAACCGTATGAGATATCACGAAACGTTTTTTTGCATACAACTGGAAGCAAAAAAAGCTCAGGCCAAAAAAAAAATTTATTTTCGAAAATTTCTTTCAAAAATTTTCGAGATTTTCAAATGACCGGAAATGACCCAATATGGTTACTGGGTATCATACGAAACTAGAAAAAATTCAAGACTCATGGGTGAAAAATGAAATTCCCAAAATTAAGTTTTCTTATGATTTTTCATAATGACAAAGTGGTAAAAAGTCAAATCTGTCGCGTCTAAAAAAAAACTACCTAAGCCCAGTTAGTCAGTAAAAATCTCAAATTTATCACCCAAATGTAAGTGTTTGATTTCCTCATGTATTACATATATAATATTTGTTACACACGAGTAAATCTAACACTTTATTTTTGGGTAGTAAAATTAAGCATTTCAATGACTTACTGGGCTTATTTTTTGATACAATTAAACATTTGTTCTAACATATTTTGACCTATGTTCTATACAAAGATGCTGACCATTTTTATTTTTTTATTAAAAATATGCAATTTTTGAGATTTCTTAATTTCAAAGTTTTACGGTCCTGATTTTTATAGCCCTTCGAAGTTCAATCACAGGAAAAAAGATGGGAGAACTTTCATCGCGTGAACTGAATAACACCGCTGCCTGCCGAGATGTTTCATTTCACCCTTTTCACCATTCTATCGCTTCTATTTGCTATCAAACAAAAAAGGGTGTTCAAATTTGGAGATATGATAAAAATCTCGCTAAGTTCACATCCGGCACTAAAGTTGGTATGTTTTATATTATATCAAAGTGATACTGTGGTTTGCGTCTATAAGGAAACCCTCTATAAGGACAATATGGCAGAAATATGGCCAAAACCTACGCTATTTTATTTTGGTCCGTCCCTCAATTAGGACAATATGGCAAATTTCAAGAGGGTCTTTTTTCAAAAAATATCAAAAATTTACCTCTTTTTCATAAAAATATAGGTGAAGAGCAAAAAAAATCACTATTTGGTCTCAAAAATTTTTTTTATTATTAAGAAATGACCCCCAGAACTTTGGCTTATGTTTTCAGCTCTTAACCGTTAGTTTTGAAATTTTTAGAGCAATTTTAAAAAATAAGAACAATATGGCACCAAAAGCTAAGGACAATATGGCAAAATCTCAGCTGTCCTTATAGACGCAAACCACAGTAGTATCAAAGTGATTCCTAAAAAGTGCTTATTCATAAAAAAATCAAACCAGAATTTTTCAACGCCAGCATCGTCTATCAAAATTTGGCCAAAACCAACGTGATTTTTGAAAAAATACGTTGGTCTATAAAGCCGAAACGGCCAATTTTTCAAAGATTATTTTCATTTTAAAATACCATAATAATGTAGTGGCTACTAATATTTTGATTTTTTTCGTTTTATGTGCTATTTTTGCCTATTTATACCTTGAACTTGACAAAATAGAATAAATTAGTCTTTTATCACGTTCTATCAAATATAAAAGTTTCAACCTATATGTAACAAAAAATTAAAAAAAAATGTTTGTCACTGATGATTTGCTCGCGTTCAATAATCTGGTGATGATTTTATCTTATTTATAATTGGTCGGTGTCGTTTGCCAGCTGAGGCTGAAAGCCTAAGCTGAATTCGGACGAACATTATTACAATTTTCAATTTTTTCCAAACACTTTTTTTGTCGTTTCATGTTGATATCGATGGTTTGAACTTTCAAAATTGACCCATTTTATCATGTCATAAAAATCTCGCGAAGTAAAACAATTTAAACTTGATATACTTTAAATTAAAAGTGCAGCACTTTCTAATGAAAATTGAACGCATTTCCAGAATTATATCTAAGGTATTTCCGCTCACTTATAACTTTTGATTAAATAAATATATAAGTTGTTAAACCGCCGGAAGAAATTGGCAGTATGTCAAGCTCCCGATCTGGACTGACAGATGCACGACCAAAATCGAAACAAGAATTGAGGTCAAAATTCCCGTCTACGTTGCCTGAACCAGTTTTCACTGGAAATGTGCTGAATGATGTCAGGAATGGATAAAAATTTTATTATTTTTTATTTGCGATATTGGTCTCAAATTGCGAAAATGTGTATATTAAAACTACGTATATATGGACAAAACGACAGAAATTTGACGATTTGAAACAAATTTTAAGAAAAAGGTTCCTTTATATGGACAAAACAACACTCTTAAAAATGTATTAATGAACATTTTCCAAAGATCAATAACCATAATAATATAGCGTATCGTAATATTCAGTTTTTCTTCGTTTTGAGCATTATTTAATACCGAGATTATTTTTTTAATCTTCTGGAATCTGATATTTTTGACTGGTAAAAGATTCTGGCAAAAAATCGGGTTGCATATAATTTAAAATTTTTTACATCCAAAATTAAGAGCCAAATTTGCAGATGCATTGAATAAAATGCATGAATTAAATGAAAGCAGCTCCACCATGATCAAAGCTCCCGAGCCAAAAAATGATGGTCCCATGCGCATGGACGAATTAAATCAAAGTCGACAATCATTGTCTAGTAGCCGAAATCTACGTTATGGAAATTTTAGCAGAAAATCAACCGCAGATATGCCAGATTTGATAACATATGAACCTCTTAAAAGGCATTGGGTTAAATCTCTAGAAATCAATACTACTGCCGTGTTTGTCTTTTAGGACAAAACGGCTTGAATTTAGCCTTGCATAAGGACAAATGTTCAATTTTTCAAGGATTATTTTTATTTTCAGATACCATAATAATGTAGCGGGTTTTAATATTTCAAATAGTTCATACCAAGTTAATGTAAATCATTTTATCTTGATTTTTTATTTGAAATTAAAAAAAAACGATTAAGATTTCAAAAACTTGACCCTCAAAAAGTATCCCCGTTACTCATGATCCAGTAACCGTAGAATCTGCTGTACCAATGCCTAGTTCAAAAATAGCAGAGGTCGCGAGTCAGAATAATAATAGTTCGATAAGAATGCAAAGTCCCGGCAAAGAACAAAGGAGAAAGAAAAAACCACCGAAAAGCCCGAGAAAGAAAGAACTGCCTAAACTTGACGATCGGGCAGATTCGCATGTCCGAAAACAACTGAACAAAATTCCAAGGTTATTTTTTAAGTATTATGATTCATGGTCATTATTTTCACGATTTTTTGTGCAATTATAGAAGTTTTAAAAAACGATGCGAAAATGAACGCCGCCGCCGTTAAAATGTCATAATTTGGGCATGATTTCTAAATAAATATTTTTGTTTATCAATAATTTATTCCGGGACGACTTTGTAAATATTCACTTTTCCTCGAATAAAATGTAACTTTGAAGGATAAATTAAATATTTTGGGCACAGATACCCAGACACCAAATGTTAAGCGGACAGGTATGCGACTTTTCCGTTCACAATCATTTCACTTAATAATTTTCCGATAAACTTTTGGTTTCGAAATACCAAAATATGTTGTCAAATTTTTGCTAAATTCGAACCTACTGCCTATGAAAACTGCATATATTGAAGATTATACCTGCGTGTCCCGTAAAACTTTGACGCCAGAGACCTAAAGAATCGGGTGATTTGATTGGTCAATACATATTGACTTGTGTATTGACCAATCATATTACACGATTCTTCAGGTCTCTGACGTCAAAGTTCTGCGGGACACGTGGGTATAAGCTTCGACATGGATAAAACGAAAAAAAATCTAAGAAGAAAGTCTCAGATTTCCTATCATTTTCAAGATGAAGGTGCCTATATCTGAACGAGGCCCGTAAAAATATATAATTGAAAACCATAATAGTGTAGCGTGTTTAATATTAGTTTGGGCTTGCATTTTTATCGTTTTTATTAAATTTTTTACATCATCTTTTAGCAAAATGTTTTTATATGTACGAAAAGACACGTTTTCACATGGACAAAACTTTATAACTTACAAAACATTTACATAGCCTTTCAAATAATAAATTTCAGTCCGCCTACAGAAGATTACTCGACGTCTATAATAATAGATAAAGATGTATTCCAAGAAAGCATTTCTATTCAGTCCGAATCTCGACCTCCTACTTCCACCTCAAACCTCTTCGACAATATTCGAAATATTGCGGAAAACGTTAATTAAAAAGTATTTTTGTACAACCAAAGAAAAAAAAACATTTTTTTAAACATTCCTTTTTTAATAAACAAATTTCCTTTTTTAATTTAAAAATATCCAGTATTGATATAGCAGGTGTCAGCATTTCGCAGTCAAAAGCATTTTCCAATTAATCAGAATTCTGTATTTACGAAATCTGTTAACATGATTTTCTAGGGCTTTTTATGCACAAATAATATTATACGACGTACTTTTGATGTGACAATAAGCTGTAGATTCTAGGCCCTAAATATTTTTGTTCCAGTGATTTAGACTACATATGTATATTAACTTGATGTGGTTCAATTTAGAGAGAAATTCTGAATAATTTAATGTCACAACTGTTCTCAGGACAAAGTGACAAATTCTTAATTTCCCAAAAAAAATATTTAAATCCCTGATTCATTTTGAAGCACTAACAATTTTGTGTCAGCAAAAAAATATTTTTGTTTGCACAAATACTTTTTTCCACACACATACTACAGTATAATACTATAAATAATGTGGTTTTGGTGAAATATGATGAAATTAATCGCTTTACGATACAAAAAATTCATATGGTGTCGATTAGAAATTTTGATCTTTTGAAAAAAAAATCGTGCCCATAAGAAATATTTGTGTCCATTATAAATATTTCGCCATAAGAAATATTTGTGTCCATTAGTTTGTGCATCTTTTATCTATTTTTTTATAAAAATTATAACTTCTTGTACAGCAGATACAATAGATGAGGGCAATAAGCAACACTTTTGAGCATAAATTCATACGTAAATTAACCTCTGAAATAGATTTAAAATAATCGAACTTTTAGCGATTTTTGTCGGAAAAAAGGTTAAATTTCGGTGGTTCGTATCCTTTTATCAACAGAACTCCAGCTCAAAAACGTTTCTTATCTCCATAGCGCGAGTTCGAATCCCACTGATGTTGTCTAAGTGATTGTCTCAGTAATTGCTTGAGTGATTACACACCGATCAAATTTAGCGGTCCCAATATCAAGCACTCTTGCCTATAAGCATACTCAAGACAGTCAATAAGACAACAAAAGTGGGATTCGAACACGCGCTATAGAGATAGTAAACGTTTTTGAGATGGAGTTCCGTGGAAAGGATATCAAACTAGTAGTTATAAAATTGAAGTAAAAAACTAATCACTTGATAAGCTTTGGATTTATTATGATAATTATAAATCACGTATAGATATATTCACTTTTTCTTAGATTGCGTAGCCACACGTTAAAATCACACGTTAAAAGGAGTAGTGGCTACGCAATCTAAGCAAAAAGTGATAAAGGGATATTAGAGTGGGAAAGTGAAATGTTTTTTCGCAGAGTTGCATTAAGGTTGCCGAAACCTTTCACGTCTCCACTCACAAAAAGCGTGATTTGAAATGAATTTATCTATTACGGTACTAGCCGGGGCTTTTATGGGATTTTTTAGCCAAAATTTTTATCTAATTCGGCTTTTAAAGCCGACTCATACGATTAATTTAGACAGCGCAAACTTAGCAAAAAAATTTCTGAGATTACTGAAATTGTTTAATTATCAGTTTTTGTTCAAACATTGGAAACAATGGTCTGATTTGAACAATTTTTTAATAATTTATTTTTCTCTAAATATTGTGCTCAGTTTGCACTATCTAAAAACTCAATCGGATGAGTCGTTTTCAGAAGCTGGATTTAATAAAAATGTTGGCTGAAAAGCCCCAGCAAGCACCGTAAATTACGGTCCGTAATAGATATATCAAATCGTGAGCTATTCAATTAATTAGTTTTAACTAATAATGCCCTGATGATAAATTATCCATACTTATCGTGAATTTACCTCTGAAATACTTTAAAAATATATTTTTCCAAAATAAAACGAACTTTTCGCCATTTTTTGTTGTAAAAAGGTTAAAATCCGAAGGTTTATTTCAAACATGGTTATTTAATTTGACATATAAATTCTAGCTTATTTTCAAGTTTTTGGTAATCTAAAAATTATATTATAAACCCGGAAGTATACTTTCGTTGAAGCGGGGGTTTCCGTTAAAAACCTGAAATTGTATTTTAAAAAGCCACAAACACTAAATCACTTTATCATGGTCTTATTGAAGAATTCTTAAAACGTAGTTAAAATCAGGTTAAATATATTACAGTATTTTTTTACATAACTAGCTTCGTAGTTGTTTCATTTTTCGCTGCCTACTTGATGTCGGCCCGGTCTTTCTTGGGAGTAAATTGTAATATGGAGCTGAGGACAGTTTGCTGAACATAATTCTCGAGGGCCTCTGAAATTGGGATCTGGAATTTATTATGATTCAGAAAAATTTCAATTTTCTAATACTTTTTCAGGAGTACGTTTGATATCCCCTATTCACACTATTGTTAATATCCCGGCCCTACTACTTAAAAACACACTACGTTTCCTAATCAGGGCCGGGATATTAACAAAAGTGTGAATAGGGGATATACATACAGGTGATTAAACCAGTTTTTAACTAGAAAGATTACTGGTAGGAATAATTCATATACTTTAAATAAATTGTCTTGATAAATTATTTTAATGAATTTTTTTAATAAACTATTTTGATAAATTATTTTGATAAATTATTTTAATAAACTATTTTAATAAATTATTTAAATACATTATTTCAATGAAGTATCAAATTAATGAAATCAATTTTCTGTTCATTTTTTGCAGTATTTTGTAATTTTTCACGATCTCAACTCAACTGTATTACAGTTACTGTAAAGTCCCTGCAACACACGATATTTTGGAAAAAGTGTTGCCCATCGCATCACTGTGGCTATGGGCGTCTTTTCCGCTCATTTGTAATGCAAATAAATCAATATCTTCGTATTTATTTTGGCATTTCAGCAAAACAGTCATTTTCAGCAAAAAAACGAATGATATAAAGCGAAACTTACCGTAAATAGTTTCGCTCATGTCCACTCTGTGTGCGGAAATATTTTCACGTTTGATTTTATGTCAAAATTCTGAAAATTTATTATTACAAAACAGTAGCATATAAGTGTTTAAGGGGGTAGCAGCGATGTGGCAGATTGGTACATTTTTTCGGAGTGATTTTTGAAAGAAAAAAAATGTTAAAAATTTTTATTTTATTTTTTATCTAAAATGAAAGTGTTCATACTTGCAAACGTTTATATTTTTAAATTTTTTACATACTTAAGTATCTGTAAAAATATCAAAAACCACTTTTCATTACAACTCCATTTCCAACTTGACCCGATGTGGGATTTTTTTTAAAGGCGATATTTATAAACTTCAGACATTGTCGGGTGTAATGCACTAATTAGTGNGTTTTTATTCACAGATTTCATAAAATTAATCAGAAAAAATTTTGGACGAAAAATGCTTAAAATTTTCATAATGCTTTGAATTTTTTCGAAAATTTTACGAATTATAAAATAAAAGTTTGAACTCAAATCGTTCCTTAAATAGATAAAAAATGATTTTAATGAGCTGATACACATTTATTGTGGTTCAGCTAACGATAATAAGCACAAAAAAATAAACCAACTAATTATTTTCGTAAGTTAAATTGACGCCAGTCTTCCACATCGCTGCTACCCCCTTAAGTGTGTTAATTCTTGCATTTTTCAACATATTTAAACAAAATTTTCAAGGATTGTGCAGAAAACCCGCACTATCGAAATCCCGAGCTCTGATTATGTGTTTTTGACTTTTATCGCTTAAAAAATCGGAAATTGTATTTTTTACAACAATGGAGAATTTCTGTTTTATCATTTTTCGGGAGAGTTTGACCGAAAATTGAAAATATGAGCACGAGAAATTCTCGCCGTTCAACTGGAGTACAACCTCTGACAAATGCATCACAATTGTATGCAGCATGTAAAAGTTTTTTTCTGATAGAGAACAAAAATCTAACGCTGATTCACAAGCACCGCATTTCTCGACGGTCAAAAATTTACGTACTGTTTTGTGCTGAATCAAACCGTAAAGAGACCAAATATATTGCTTTTTATTTCGAAAAATTTGCCACGTAATAAATTAAAGCCACTTTGAATTGCTTGCATATTTCCAACATTTAGCACCCACAACCCCCTAAGCGGGTAATTTACCAGAATACAAAACTGCTTGGAAACTTTTGAGAATAGCCATATGGTAGATCTATCCTTGATCTACAGAAATAATCTATCAAAATAATTTTTGGCCGACCCTGGTGACCACCATGCAGCGAGTTCGAGAACACCTAATCAAAATTTCAAATTCCTACTCCTCCTAGAGCTCACATACGATTCCACTCAAGTTTGGCATGAACTACGGAAACAATATTGCTCGTATTGGAGGGAAATTAGATTTTTGAATTTCGGACCAGTATTTTCCAGAACTGCCCAAAACCGCCTAATTTCAAGGTTTTCGCTTTTCAATTTCCTACTCCTCCTAGGTTAAATTTCAGAATGCAGTACAAATTTGAGAAAAGAAGGAGAAATATGTTTTGGTCATTTAAGGGGAATTAGATTTTTGAAATTTTCTGTTCAATTCTAGAAAATCGCATTTTTGTAAACCGGAAGTGAAACTGGTGCTTATCGTTGTTTTGGTTCGAATAAGTTTGTGTCGGTCAAATGCCAATGTTTGCGGAAAGCTGGAATATTTTGGTTAGCGGATCTGCGGGATGCCATTGGGATTATGATAAGGACGAGTACTGCAAAATGAAATGCAGAATTCGGATTTATTTGTGACATTAAATCGAGAGTTGGTATAATAAAAGAAATTGAAAGTGGTTAGGAATCAAAGGAAAAATAGTAAAAATCAACGTTTTCTGACGTTGTAGATTACTCCTACCATTCTTATCTCTTCCGAGCATACGACATGTCCGAGCATACGGCATGCCAACCGTGTTTAACTTGGTATAAACTGCTCAGGCGCTTTAATTGTTTTCTTGGATAAGAATTAATAAAATATATTTTTTTCAAAAACTTGACGTTTCTGCAGTTTACTTATGAATATGGTTTTAAACTGCCGAAACGTCAAGTTTTTGAATAAAATGAAATATTTAATTATTTTTAGGTTTTGTAGAAAATTTTACGCACTTGAAAAATCGATCAGGGATCAAACAATTTTTAGAACTTAAGAGGTGTTAAATTTACACCGCTCAAAACAATTGAAAGTTTTTTTCTTAACAATCAGAAAATTTTCAACAAATCAATTTTAATTTATTTCATAACGTTGTGGCAAGTTTTATCGAATCCTTTTGTTGTCTACAATATTTTCGAAGAAATGAACGCAACAAAGAATTTATATAACTCAATCGGATCTAGAATGAAGGAGTAATAGTGATAAATTGATCAGTCCTTTTCTCTGATATGCTACAACTTTGAAATTGTTCAGCTTATTACTGTCATTATATTAATGATAGTATATAAATTGTTAATCTGAGCAACTAGAATAACAGACCAGCAAAGTACTGGCAATACTAAACAGGTTATAGCGGCTAGTTATGTTAGACAGACTGTTTTAAATTATATGTTCTTTGTCAGTAAAGGATATTTCTTTTCTTTCTCGACAGTATTTTTTTTTTTTTATTTTTATCATTTTTTTTTTAATTTAGTTTCGAAAAACTTTGAAACAAATGACGTTTGTGCGTTTTTTTTTTTTGAAAATTTTTACTGATTACAGTACTTATTTTTTGCAAAATTTTTTTAAATCACAAACTTAAACTTTTCATCGTGATCAGAAAAAAATTCTAAGACATTTTTTTCATTACATCATAAGCCCGAAAATGATCACGTGACCGTATATTTAAGGAATAGGTAGGTAAAAGTAGTACTGTTTTTTTTCCAAAAATTGCTTAAATCAACTTTTGAAAGAAGTGAAGTGGTTCTTTAGATTTTTTAAGACTTTTTCCATTACACCAAAGTCCAAAAGCGATCACGTGACCTTCAAATAGGAAATAAGGTTTTGATGAAAGTAAACAAATAGTGGATCAAATTACGCCGAAAACTTTTTCGGGGTCAATAAACACCTATTTAAGAGTTTTGAACTAATAATATTTTTCCAAAAACACGTCACGTGATCTTATTTTTCAAGAAATAAGGATTATATTTATGACAATATTTAAACCTTATTTTTGGATTATTTCGCACAGGAGATTTTATTCAGACTATCATGTAATGAGAAAAAGTCTTAAAACGTTTGAAGTTTGACCCTGGAATTTTTTGACGTAATTTGAGTACTTTTCAAAATTAACTGTATATCTGATACTATAATATTTTTTCAAAAGTACTCAAATCATGCGGAAGACCCATTAAAAGAATCGTAACGAATTTCTAAGACTTCTTGCATTACAGTATGGCCTCCGGTTTAAATAGAGCATTCCAGAAGTCAAAACTTTGGAAAAAATTGAAAAACAAAAGGAGACGCCTACGTGAGGTTTTCTCTTTCCTTCTCAACACAAGAAATAGATTCCAAAAATTATAAGAGTCATTATACTAGATAATTGTGTAGAAAAATATAATTATGTTTAGACAGACCGATAGAAATCATTTGAAGTTTTATATGAGGTAATTGCAAATATAAATTAAGGTTTAATTTCATCTCATTATTGCACTTGATGTGACAAACAAAGGTAAATTTTCGCAATTTTTTCTTTTCTTTTCCTTATTAAATGCCTTTAATTCGTTTAATTAGTTTTTGTTTTTTAATTGTATAAGCAAATTGGCTGAATATTTTTTAAGCTATTGAAAAATGAATGTTGATAATTGAAATTTGCTAATATGGCGATTTAAAGTGTGGCAACTAGTTGGCTAAAATCGAGTCTGGGTACAGTTCATGTCCAAAGTCTACGAGTTAAAATTCAAGAAGCTTCGAGACAAAAAGTGATTTGTCGAGAACTTAGTAGAGTATAGACGCCACTTGAAATGGCTATGAAAACAGTCAAAAAATTACAGAGCAAGAAAAATTTACCATATAACTAATAGAATTTTATGGGTGAATCCAGAATGATTTTTAAACTTTGTTAGCAAGAAATGAGCGTTCAAACATGAGTTTCATGAAAGATATGGAAAAAAGACTTCAAGTATACGAATTTCAGACGAAAAATGCCAATTAAAAAGATGGAAAGAGAAATTTTTGATTTGAGAGTCAAACTGAAAGAAAAACGCTTGCCTATGAACGAAGTCATTGATTTAGACTGGCGGATTTTAAATTGTATTTTTTTCTAAGCAAATTGACAACTATTCAGATTTTTACATGGGACACTTTAAATTGATTTTTTTTTATACTAAGCCCAACTACACGATGATAGTATAGGAAAGCTAATTTATATGATTTTTCAATGAAAAATTGTTTTTTCAACGTTTCGGTTTATTTCATTTCAAGAGTGAGAAGTAAAATGAAATACAAACTTCGAAGAAAACATTTTTGATTCAAAAGCAATTAGCGAATTGAGCCTCTAAAATATTTTTTACATAGTTTCAATTTCGGAAATATTTTTCCGGAGTCTTTCCGCGTCATATTTGCCAGATTTCAGTGAACTAATTGTTTTTTAAGTTTTCTTGTTGTTTTATAAAATAGCAGAAAAATCATCGAACATACCTTCATAACTTGATGTTTAATTTCGAATAACTTTATCAGAAGCATCTTTGATTTTTAAAATCGTTGTAATTTTTCACGATATGATATCGTCGATAATCACAATCAGCTGTCAAAATTACCGTAAATAGTTCCGCACACGTTCAGCTTTTCTGTGTCAAAATATTTCACGTTGGATTTCATGTCCAAACTCGAAAAATGGATTAATTATCAAACAGTAGCCCAAATAAATTTTGCACTTAAGGGGGTAGGTGTCGTAATTTTTTGAGCCCCTAATAGATTAATTTATGATAAATTAATATCGGTTATGACTAAAGTTGACCTAAGGAATCCATGGTGGCAATTATTTTTTTCAAAAACAATCGAACAAAATCTAGAATTTCAAAATTCGAAATATTTTTTTGCTTTAACCGCGCAGAAACCGGTATTCCACCATGATATGAACATTTTTTATTGGTGAATATGACCACCGAAAAACGATGCATGACATTAAAATTATCGGAAATGTCTAAATCGAATTCTAGAAATTTCAATTATTTTTAAGCCAAATGTTACAACCTAATTATCAATTTTACGCTGATTGGTTTAGAAATTTTGATTAGCTGTAAGCCAACTTTTTGATCAGTGAAATCGCAGCTTCAATTTGGTGGTACTTTTGTTTCGATCAGACGAACTTTTTTTTTCGAACTTTTCATTTCCGGTTCACTTTAATTCAATTTTCTAGAATTCTAGATTTTATTCAAAATTCCTTCTCATCACTTTTACCGCATTATATTTATCTACCTTAGTCGAAAAAATGGCTTCATTCTAAACATTCGTCTAAAAGAAGAATAGAGTTTTGAAGTCGAAAAACTGGCAAAATCGGCGTTCAAGTGAAAATTCTAGAAAAAAAAAAGTCAAAAATCAAAAATTCCTTCTCATCACTTTTTTGCTCTCATTTATTCGCTACTTTGTGTAGATTTTGAGACGCTTTGTATGTGGGGTCTAAAAGAAGATAGATTTAAAAAACCGTTTAGTGCTCTAGAATAGACTCACCACCTGGTGGTGTGATGTAACAAGATTGACTTTAAGATGTGTAATCGTTAGACGAAGGCTAGATCTACAAACGAGTATCCTCAGAATTTTACAACTGCCCTAGATTTGTCTGAGGCGTGATTGAAAGGACCAGATTAGACACCTACCCCCTTAATTAGAGCACTTTAAGGGAGTTTAGTGATTTTCAAAACGTTTGTTCTGACTCAGAACTTCTGAGCTGAATAAAACTTGCTTGAGTTTCATGTTCTGAGACCCAGGAGATATTTGTCTGAATTTTTCGAAAAAAGTAAAAAAAAAGTTTTTTGTATGATCGTAGCGGTATTTTACCGGTCCAAAAAGTCATTTTTTCGACTTTTATCTGTTCAATTTCATTTAGCGATGTATTAACATAATTTTCTGATTTTTTGTGAGCATACCTAAATTTGTTAGTTAAAAAAAAGTTATGCGCTCAGATTGAATTTTTTCCTTTAATTTGCCTACAATCACTGATAAAGTCCTCAAAATGGCTGTTTTAGGTACCCTGAGAGCGCCAAGTTCATTTTTATTTGGAGCACAGTAAGCTAATTTTTCGCGGAAAAAAACACTTTCTTAAAATTGCAAGCTCATGATTTTTATGCGGTCCATATTTGCTATTTTTTTATAGTTATGGTTTTATGCGCAGGCAAAGTTTTGCTTCCTGAAAAATACGTCGTATTTTATCAATCTAAGAAAATTTCAGATTTTTTTTTTTTGAAAATCAAAAAAAAATTATTTTTTTTTTGAAAATTAAAAAAAATTTATTTTTTTTCAAGATTGAATTCAAAGTGAACTCATGCAACAAAAATCAGCGTCAACGGATTTCACTTTGAAAGTTACAGACAATCGAAGGAAATTTATACTTAGAAAAAATAGGAAATTGGGAATTTTTTTACAAATTTTACATCGAAAATTTTTTTTTAGTTTTTTTTGGATTGAAACCGATAACAAAAATGAGAATGAGATAAAAATTAGCTTTCTACCATGTCTGAGAGCCGAAATAAACTCGCGTGGGGTACTCCCTTAAGGGGGTAGCGGTCGTACTCTAAGGGTACTTTGAGGGTAAAAATAGCACGAGATTGCTAGGGAACACTCAGAAAGCATAAAACTAATTTTTAAAAAATATATGTAAAAAGTAGTAATTTTTTTGGAAAACATTGAAACCCAATTTTTGACCAGAAAACCCAAAATATCAAAAAGCTGTAAGCAGATTTTCTTCTCGGAATCACCCAAGCTTTAATTTGATGGTACTTTTGACTAAATCCGACGACTTTTATTTTCAAGTTTTCACTTCCGGTTTACAAAAATTCGATTTTCTAAAATTGAACAGAAAATTTCAAAAATCTAATTCCCCTTAAATGACCAAAACATATTTCTCCTTCTTTTCTCAAATTTGTACTGCATTCTGAAATTTAACCTAGGAGGAGTAGGAAATTGAAAAGCGAAAACCTTGAAATTAGGCGGTTTTGGGCAGTTCTGGAAAATACTGGTCCGAAATTCAAAAATCTAATTTCCCTNAGACAAATATCTCCTGGGTTTCAGAACATGAAACTCAAGCAAGTTTTATTCAGCTCAGAACCAGGGGTCGGCAAATTTTCTGAAATCGTTTGCTCTGCTCTGCTCTAAAACAGTTTTCGAGCTATTTTGCTCTTATCTGATGCCAAATTCGGACTCAGCTTCACTCACATAAGAGTTGCCTAGGAGTTTGAGTTGACAAATATCACTAAATGTGCTCTGAAATTGACTTGAAAGAGTGAAATAGAGCAGACTAGAGCAGAGTCTGCCGATCCCTGCTCAGAACAAACGTTTGAAAATCACTAAACTCCCTTAAAGTGCTCTAATTAAGTGCAAAAATTTATTTGGGCTACTGTTTTGTAATAATTAATCCATTTTTCGAATTTGGACATGAAATCCAACGTGAAATATTTTGACACAGAAAGCTGAACGTGTGCGGAACTATTTACGGTAATTTTGACAGCTGATTGTGATATCGTGAAAAAATTACAACGATTTTAAAAATCAAAGATGCTTCTGATAAAGTTATTCGAAATTAAACATCAAGTTATGAAGGTATGTTCGATGATTTTTTCTGCTATTTTATAAACAACAAGAAACTTAAAAAACAATTAGTTCACTGAAATCTGGCAAAAAATGAAATATGACGCGGAAAGACTCCCGGAAAAATATTTCCGAAATTGAAACTATGTAAAAAATAATTTTTTCGACGAGCAAAATTTTTTTTTCCAATTTTTCAGTGATTTAAATTTTTATTTTCGCGTGGAAATTGTATGTTGAATAGAAAATTCGAGACGTTTTCAAGTAACGTCGATACTGTAACGAGCTCCGATTTTCATAAAATGGAATTTAAAAAGAAATGCCATATCCCCTATTCACACTTTTGTTAATATCCCGGCCCTGATTAGGAAACGTAGTGTGTTTTTAAGCAGTAGGGCCGGGATATTAACAAAAGTGTGAATAAGGGATATATAATATTTATCGATTTTGATGCCCGAGTTCATAAAACCTTTTTTCTCTATTCTGGTGTAGAAATTTTTTGAGAGAAAAAGCGTGATGATTACGTAATCATCATGACGTACAGAAGAAATATTCTGTGTAAAAAATGTAAATCATAACCTACACTGCTTCATCTTTATTTGTATTTGCCCGATTGAGTGGGTAGGTGTAGGTCAGTGAGTTTATTTTGAATTTAATATTATCAACAGTTACGTAATCATCATGCGATTCGTGTACCGAAATGGTTTTCTACAAGAAAAAAAAATTATGGACATCGTAATCGATATAGTTTTTACAGATTATCTCGGTATTATTGTTTTGGGTTCTCCTACACTTATGTATAAAAATATAACGAAAATTACTTTGAAGAAAAAGTTTTTCATGAAAAATCAATTTAAAAGTGTCCCATGTAAAAAATCTGAAAATAGTGTCAAATTTGCTTGGAAAAAAATACAAATTTAAAATCCCGCAGTCTAAATCAATGACTTCGTTCATAGGCAAGCGTTTTTCTTTCAGTTTGACTCTCAAATCAAAAATTTCTCTTTCCATTTTTTTAATTGGCATTTTCGTCTGAAATTCGTATACTTGAAGTCTTTTTTCCATATCTTTCATGAAACTCATGTTTGAAAGCATCATTTCTTGCTAACAAAGTTTAAAAATCATTCTTGGATTCACCCATAAAATTCATATTAGTTATATGGTAATATTTTTCTTGCTCTCTAATTTTTTGACTGTTTTTCATAGCCATTTCAAGTGGCGTCTATACTCTACTAAGTCTCGACAAATCACTTTTTGTCTCGAAGCTTCTTGAATTTTAAAGTTGGAACGTTCAGAATTTATTTTGAAAATTTCCATATTTAACTGACAGCCTCAAGTGAAATAATTTCAAAACAGTCCTGATATTTTTGCATGTTACTAAACATGACTGCACGAGTTAAACCATTTTCAAATCCGACTTCTTCCAGTTCTGTATGAAGACTGAGGTTATCTTCTTCTAATTTGGCAGCTTGTGCGTGCAAATCATCAATAATTTCTCTTAATTGGAAAAATAATTGAAATTAACTTTGACAAAAGTTGTATTTTTCCCACTGAAAAACTTTGCCAACACGTTATGAAATAAATTAAAAAATTGATTTGTTGAAAATCTGATTGTTTAGAAAAAAACTTTCAATTGTTTTTGACGGTGTAAATTTAACCCTTTTGAAGTTCTAAAATTTTTTGATCCCTGATCGATTTTTTCAAGTTCGTAAAATTTTCTAGAAAAACCTAAAATAATCAAATATTTTATTTTATTTCAAAAACTTGACGTTTCGGCAGTGTAAAACCATATTCATAAGTAAACTGCAGAAACGTCAAGTTTTTGAAATAAAATATTTTATTAATTCTTATCCAAGAAAACAATTAAAGCGCCTTGAGCAGTTTCATACCAAGTTGAACACCGTGTGGCATGCCGTATGCTCGGACATGTCGTATCATACGACTCGTATGCTCGGAAGAGATAAGAACTCGGTAGGGGATAATCATACAACGTCAGAAACGTTGATTTTTACTATTTTTCCTTTGATTCCATTACCACTTTCAATTTCTTTTATACCAACTCTCGATTTTAATGTCACAAATAAATCCGAATTTTGCATTTCATTTTGGCAGTACTCGTCCTTATCATAATCCCAATGGCATCCCGCAGGATCCGCTAACCAAAATATTCCAGCTTTCCGCAAACATTGGCATTTGACCGACACAAACTTATTCGAACCAAAACAACGATAAGCACAGTTTGAATTTTGACGAAACGAATTCATCGGATCACATGAATAACTACCGAAACCCAATTCGGGTAAACTAGAGTAGGCACAGCTCTAAATAGTTTTTATCAAAAATATGAAGTTTAAATCTTTAGTCGAAATTTTTTGGTCTACTTTTTTTTTCTATCTTTTGATATGAAAAATGCGTGGAAGCAAAAAGTCTTAAAATGTACACAAAATGTATACAAAATTATATAATTTTATCCAAAAATGTGAAAGTGTTTGTTGAGCATTTTCATTTGATTTTCCAATGTCTTGCAAAAAAGCGGCATCTTAGTAAAAAAAATAAATTTTATTCATAGATTATAATTGGTGTTTTGAATCGATGACTACGGAACTTGTATGTATCCGCACACTGATGTGGCAGCACGTTGCCATCCTTTTCACATCATGCTATTTCACCGAAGTTGTATTACCAACATTTTTTGAATGTACAATTCAAAGTTTGAATTTCAAACTATCTGCTCGGTACACTAACTTACCATTTATGGGAACCCACTTTGGCGAAAAAAAATGGTTTTCATACTAGTAAATGGTAATGGGTTTCCATTAGGGTGACGAAAAAGATCTTAATTTTTGAAAATAATGTTAAGAAAGCTGAATTCTAATTGGCTCAAATTTAAACCAATCCAGGAAAGTACCATTAGTTTAACTGGATTTATATTAGTGATTTCGAAAATATATATTGCAATATGACATTGTCATCAAGTTTTCTGTTTTTTTCGTTTTTGAAACTTTGAAAATCACTGAAATATGCCAAATTTTGGCTAAAATAGTCTCTAGCGGCTCAAATAATATAAGGGTAATTTTGTGCAAAATTTGAAAAGTTGTTTTCAGACAAAAATTTGGAATTTTTTGGAACATTTTTTAAAACTACATGTGCAAGGAACAATTATATGCAGTCGAAACCCACAAATTTTTGTTTGGAATATTTTTGAGCAAATTAAGGGTATCCCGGCATATTTCATCGAGAATATGTCAATTTAGGGACCGGGATACCCTTAAGCATCAAAAACAAAGTTTTTTTTCTCAAACATGCCTTGTTTTTCACAAATGGTTTCCACAAATGATAATTCCTTGTTTTTCAAAAATGTTTTCCATAAATGGTAATGAGTTTTCATTGAAGGGTGGTGGGTTTCCATTCAAGGATAATGGGTTTTCATTACAAGGGGTTTCCATAAATGGTAAGTTAGTGTACTTAGATAGAGAATTTTTTAAATTTGATATGACAACTGAAATTAAATCTGAACAAGAAATTACCAAAAAGTTAAAGGAAAGTGATTATATGATTTGTTGTAACGCGTTGCCAAAATCGTAGTGTACGAGTAAATTATATTTTTCCTGGGAGATTGAGCAGAATTTTGAGATTCTTGACAAAAATATTTATTATGAAAACAAATTTTTTCTTAAAACTAAAACAATATCTGATGTGAAAATAAAATTTCACCGCAAAACTGTGAGGGTATTTTTGTATGAAACATTTATTTAATTTTCAAAAGCTCTCACCTTTGATGAGTCGATTCTAAGACCAAGCTTTTTATTCACTTTGTAATCGTCTCCACTTCCTTCGGATCCATTTGCTATTGCTGCAGAATTTATCGATATGAAAAAACCTAAGCTCGAATAATAACAATTAATTATAATTATCGAGACTATTGTATTGTTAAACATTTAGCCTGATGGTGCGAGAGCGAAACGTTGCACAAATAAATAAATTAATTAATAATAATTAATTTAATTAATAGAAGTATAATTTATAAATAATAATTACATGTAATTTAATTATATTTTCTCAATAATGTTGTTGAAGTTCTTATCAGTTTTCTAATCTGTACAAATATTACTTCAAAATCGAATAAAATTCTGAAACTTCCAGGACGTTACGTCCTGAATGAAACTATTTTGAAAATTATAATTTCTCAATAATTCAGTTGAAAATTTCCAATAATTGATTATTTAATAATAAAAAAAAATGAAACAAAACTATTTAAAATTTCTTCCTTTCCGGAAGTTCAGTGTCGAAAATTTTGAATGTACAAGACATGTACATACAAGTGAACTTTCAAAATTTAACTTACATCCAGCAATAATAATCTTCCTATGCATCTCTTAATTTTCTCTTTAAAGGGGTTCAAACGTGTGCAATAAAACTATTTTTTATCATTCCGGTAGTCTCTCGCCTCCGTTCCACAAGGCGGTAAATAATAACGACGGACAGCGCCTCTGTTAAATATCAACACTTTTTTGTCTAACTAATTTATGCAACACTAAAAATTGGGATCGTTATTTTTTTTATTAATAATATAAAATCACCATATTTAAGCAGAAAATTAAAAAAAATAATTTTTTTTTCATCAAAATTATTCAATTAAGAAAATTTTAAAAACTTAATTTTTTTACATAAAAATTATTCGATTATGAACATTTTAACAAAATATTTTTTTTTTCTTGTCATACAAATAACGTAATAAACATTTTAGTAGCATTTGCTTATATCAATTATTATCCCCGGGTCATTTTAAAAACTTATTCCCTATTCTTTTAACAGGCAAATAAGTTTTTAAAGTGACCCGGGGATAATAATGGATATATCTTTAGATTTTTCGTTCGATAATTTAATAATTTATGTTTGAAGTTCCAACTTTGACCTGCATTTTCAAGGTTATATCATCGGAAATGACAGAAATAAATTCATTAGAGTTGACCCAAATACATGATTATTTTAAGAAACTCTTTATTTTAGAGACAACTTGATGTTCTTAAAAATAGACGGTCAAACACGTTATCAATTTAGAAATAAGTACGCATATTATATTTTATTGTATGCGGCATATATATCACTTTACAAGGAAGATAGATATTTTCTAGTTTGGTCAAGTACATTGGTACAGTACCAATGGTACTACTAAACGTGCATAATGTACTAAACCAAACTAGAAAATATCTATCTTTCTCGTAAAGGGATATGATATCCCCCTTTCACACTATCCGGAATATCCCGGCCCTGTATAGTAAACGTAGTGTATTTTTTAGTACACTATAGTATTTTTTGTAGTAGGGCCGGGATATTCTGGATAGTGTGAAAGCGGGATATAATAAGGGATATTACAAAATCTTTATAAAAATAATGTTATCTGCATTTGTTTTTTTTGTTGACGATTTGAAATAAGAAATTTCAAAACTCAAAAATGGGTATCGATGTTTTTAAGCTATGTTGTAGAGATTTTTTTCTGGTCATTTTAAGACGTAAGAAAACGGTTTAAAGGTGCGAAAAGTGACCTTTTAGTCCTCTGGTTCTCACGGGAGTTTAAATATCGCTATCACAAGTAAAATAAGCTGACTCGACAGCGAAGGGTTTTTTCCAGTGTGGTTTTTAATGGCAACGTTATCGGATCTACCGGCTGGTCAAAATTAACCGGGAAAGTATAGCTTCCGGTACCGGAAGTGATATTTTATTGATTTACATGTACCAAAAGATGCGCAATTATCGGTTTTCCGGAAACGGTATTATAAACTAGGAATCATAAGTTACCAAAAGGGGCCCCAAAGAGAAATTAATATTCCGAGTGAAAACCGAAAGTGATATTTTCCCATGCTATAAATTGCCTTCTAGCGCCACCTTGCGGTCACTTATGACGTTTTCATTGCGCATCTTTTAGTACATGTAAATCATTGAAATATCATTCGGTACCAGGAAGCTATCAGCCGGTACATCCGATAACGTTGCAATTAAAAACCACTCTGGAAAAAACCCTTCGCTGTCGAGTGAGCTTATTTTATTTTTGATACCGCTTTTTTAACTCCCGTGAGAACCCGAGGACTTAAAGGTCACTTTTCGCACCTTTCTGAATGTAATTTATAATGCTTTTATTCAAAATATTGTTAATTTTTGAAAAATAACCGACATGGCTAAATAAAACTAGATTGATACTTAAAATAGCAAAAATGTCACATAACTTGGACTAATCATAAAATTAGACAAAGTTTTTTTTCGTTTAACTTAAACTCTTTTATTAACAATATGAAATTGTACAAAGGATTTTGACAGTGGAAAGAATTGGAGAAGTTGATACAAGCTCAATAAAAAACCACTGTGTGGAAAAAAAGCAAAATTTAACATATCAGCGCTCTTTAGACTTTAAAGTTTAGAGGGCGCCTCAGAGTACTTCGCAGTAGCTACGGTGATATTGCTTGATTTCTGGGTCGATCGGCAGGGCAGCCGGTAAGTATCTCAGATTTTAGTTGACGATTTCAGATCTAGCTAGAAAACGACACCGACCAATCAGAAGCGAGATACAACATAATCATCACAATATTATTGTACTGTACTTTTCTCGTGAAATAAATTGCATGAAAATGGAACATAAAATTGTTAATAATAATTGAAATCCTTTGGCTGGAAATAATCTAATTGATTTATTTCTAAACAATGACCAACAATTAAGTCAAGTTATTATTCCTGCCAATAAATTAAAAGTTTATTCTTTAATACTATCCGGCAGGGAGTTAAATGTATAGAAAACTGAACACGAATTAGCCGAAGAGCTAATCAACCCTGCTTATACTGCGGTTAGGATACATACCGATTTATATTCTAAATTAGGGAATATAGATCAATATCCTTTCACGAGGAAGATAGATATTTTCTAGTTTGGTCTGGTACATTGGTACTACTTTGACTCCTACAATCCGGAACAACTTCTGGACTCACAGTCTTTTCACGGTCACGCGTGACCGTGGTGTTTATATAACCATTCGTTTTAATTATCAAATATATTGCGTTCACTTGATTATAATGGTTATTCTGATAATTTCTACATCGTATCAAAACAAATGTGAAAAAAGGGATTTAAGAGGCATAAATGGTGAAAATATAAAAATCTCTCTTTTTAGCACGATTCACACAATTAAGGCCATAATTGATACGCATTGAGGCCAAATTTGACATTTTAAAATTTGCAGTATTAAACCGGCATCAATTTGGGTGCTGAAACTGCAAAAAAAATTGCATGTTTTGATTGAAATTTTAACAAAATCAGCTCCTTAAAAATTAAAAAGAACTATTTTTTTAGGACAAGGTTCAAGGCTAATTTCAAGTTCATCGTAGAAGCTTGTAAGTACCCTCAAAAGAATCGGAGAGGTCGATTTTCTAATAAAAATATTAGCAACTATGGGTGAATTATGTACTGAACGGTTACTAAAGAG
>SCLH01001462.1:5156-18570 GCA_004367855.1 Oikopleura vanhoeffeni
TGAGCGCACCTAACCATTTTTATTCGATGTTATGTAAAAAAATGTTCGAAGAACAACAAGGAGTAATTTCTCTGGATCAAAAGCCATAATTTGCAGGAGAATTACTTCCAGAAAGAAAATTGGATCTTTGGTTCTCGAAACAATTTTCTACATACTGTAGATTTTCCGGCATAAATCGTTATGGTGCATATTTATTTATCATAACTTACATGTATGCATAAATGAATAAAAAAAACTGAAAGAATATCTTGAGCAGAATGAAAGGGGAAAAAATTGTATCTTTTTTACCGGTAATAATCGTGGTTAGCGATTTTCATTTTCTTCGAAATTTATATTTTCAGATTTTTTGGAATGTTATCAAATTTTTGGCTGCGGAACTGTTCAGAGTTAATAAAACACATAAAAATTGCACTTTATTTAGTACCGGTGGGTGACGTCGAATCCATTGCCTCAAATTGGAGGGTTTCTTTAAAAACTATTTTTCTGACCACCAAAATATTTTCCATTTTAACCGGAATTGTTCTATTTTCTCGTTCAATCACCACCGAAGGCGAATTTAATTTTATTCATCTACTCTAGTTCCTACCCGATGCGCACCCCAATTATACAAATTTTCGTGATTTTGAGGTCTTCATGCTAATCTAAGATTTAATCTTAGTAATTTTTTTCGAAAAAAAAAAATTGGTCTCTAAAAAATGTCAAGCAGTTAAAACTCAAAGCCACTGAAATTTTTGGTAACGTCAAGCAGTCACATGTCATCCTGGCTTGCCGTACCAGCCCTTATTAAGAAAGCCAACTTCATCAAAAATGAAAATTTAAAGATCATTAAGTTACCGTATGTTCTTTTTTTTACTGCGAAAGTTGCAAAATTGTTCTTTTAGCTTATTACGCGCCAATTAAATAATTGGTAACTAGGTGGATTTTATTTTGAACGCCAAGCTGTAGGCCGATGTCAAGGGTTTGAAAATAAAAATCCAACCTAGTTACTATTGTTTATTGTGCCAATTACCTAAAGGGGACAATTTTCACTTCGCAAGAAAAAAAAGTACGAATCTGTAAGTTAATTAAGTTAATAAATTATTAACTATCAAGTTGTCTTTAAAAATGGATATTCATTTCTACAGAAATTTTTAATTTTTTTGCTTGGAGTCGAATAGAAAAATATATTTCAAAGGCGGGGGGGCGGGGGGGGCAACTGTATATTTTTACGAAAAAATAAAGGATTATTTTTTAAATCCTACACTTTTTAGTGGATCGACCATCCTCTGTTTCTTTGATAGAATTGTCATCCATGATGCTTTTACTTGAGACGGCTAAATACCTTGGATTTTATTCTCTGGTCAAATATTACTTTGTTTAAAAATGTAAGGTTTGGATCCGCCAAAATTTCATATTTCTCATAAAAAAATTGTAATTTGAAGGAAAGTTAAAAATGACTTCATAGTATGCTCACCAACCCGATGCTTTATCTCTCAACCAATCATTAAAATTGCTCCCATTGCTGAATAAACCAATACATGAAAAATTCTTTAGTGAGCAGAACGTCTAGAATTTTAAAGTAAAAAAATTGAAGTTTTTTGATTCTGATAAACGATCTTTTGGCGATTAATTAACGGCGGTAACGGACGTTAATGTTTAAGGCCTCGGGTGCATTTTGACAGATACCGATATGGGCTCTTGATGAAAAAACTTTTCACTGGGATGATATGTAACATATGTTCTCTCCAATTATACCCATCAAAGTGCATGATTTCATAATCCAAGCAACTTTTATTACTAGCGAATTTATGCATTATGGGGTAGGCGTGCGCAGCACGGGAACCCTATTAGACTGAACAAACTCCTGATAATCCATTTTATTTTGCTAATGGGGGATAATCGCACCGAAAAGACGATTCCGCGCCAAAGGAACGTTTTTTTTGGGCCATCTTAGTGGTCCAGAAAGTGAAGTTTCAAAAACCCTCATTTTTCGCACGCTAATTTTCGTTTGAGCATTAATTAGGCTCATTTTTTTTAGTTTCCTTCTGGCAAGGTCGTACTAACATTAAAAAGTTTGCTATTTTACTGAAAATTTTTTTTTTTGAAAAATAAAATGTTCGAAAATTTTCGAAGACAATTGCGTCATTTTCGGACAAAAAAAACAATGCGTAGCCGAAACACTTTATAAGCTGGAAAATATTTTGGCAACAAAACTTATGTAATACTTACTTTAGTAATTTATTTTTTCATTTTATGCAGATCTTCACAAAGCTTTAAGTGCGCATAGTGAGAACCATAGTTCGGAAGCACTGCAGAAAAATTGCACTAATTGTCCGATTAATATTGACCGTTCATTTTCCCTGGCCAAAATGCCAAAAACTTAAAAAATATTCATTTAATTTCTTCGTTAGTTCTTCCAGATATTTTTTTCCGTTTTGGTCTTCATCAAATATATTACATAGTAAAAATTAGAATATTGACCGTTGCGCACTCCTAATATGAGGCCATAATTTATGCTTTTTTAAGAAAATTTTGAGTTTGAATCTTAAGGTTTTCGCAATCGAGAAATTATTGAGAAATTTTCGGTAAAAGTTCCAAATAATATGAAAAAAAAATGCCTTACTTTCGTTCAAATTTGTTTAACATCAACAAAATATAATATCTCTTCAAAATGACCACTTAACTTTTCGCCTAGGGTAGCCACATATTTTTATGTGCTTATTTTGAAAAAATCATATGACATTTTTATCGGGATTTTTCGGTCAAAACTATTTTTCTTGTTTCAAAATTTTTCAAGACTAATTTTTTCTTGGAATCCTTAGCTGAAAATATTTTGGAATGGTTATTTCACCATATTTAAATATGTCTTTGTTTTGTTTTCTTCGCTCTTGTTAATACTCTGAATCATATTTTTTTCAAACGAAACTTACGGTATGGGCCATAAATACTCCAAGGCTTTCATTATCCGTTATATTCGGGCACTCGGGATATGAACGCTCTGCCCACATGTCCGCTGGCAAATCATCCTTTTGCAATTGCTCTTTATCATTCTTCTTAGCACTTTCATACGGCTTCGCTAGAAACTGGATCACAAACTACCTGTAAAATCACAAAAAATGACTTAAAATCGATTTTTTTCGAAAAATTTTCATAAAAAAAAAATCCTAGTCTTAAAATGACCAGAAAAAAATCTCTTCAAAGATAGCTTGAACACATTAAAACCGATTTTTTTTTTTGAATACCTTATTTCAAATCGTTCTCTTCTACTCTTTTTTCTTTAACCCAGCTCCCCTTTTTCACCACTCAATTTTTGGCATTTTCATCGTACATAATTAAAATTTGTACTTCAAAATTTAAATTGAACTTTTAATTTGTTCAACATTACAGTTTTAACGTTTTGCGTTTTCTCGCAAATTTCTTGAGCTAATTTTGTGAAACACAAAGGTCTCAAAGTACAACATATCTGAATTTGCAGAAAAATTTTTCAGCGAATTTAATCTTGAGCACAAATATTTGAAGAAAAAAATTGAAACAAAATGAGTCCGAATTCAAGCCCATTGTGTTCCTATCCAGTTAGTCTTGGAAAAAATCTCAAACATTGGTCGTTCTCGAATTCTGACATATTAACGTTAATGTATTATCTCACCAGTATTTTTTGCCAGTTTGAGCTATTCAAGAACCTAATCAAATTAATCGTTTTCAAAAGCCGAATTATATACAATTTTGGCTGATAAATGTGGCAAAAAGTGACCGCAGGGGCCCGCTGATGAGTATACCATAGTTTTTTCAGTTCCTAAGCTTTTTAAGTTATTATTTTTGGATTTTTTCAAGACGAGTCAGGTTTTTTTAGAATAATTTATTCTTTTCGTTTTTGTTTATTGATTCAAATTTTGTTTACATTGATGCTTATTGATATCAATCAGTACAGTTTTTGATCGCGTTAAGGGGTACTAACGGTTTTTGAGATTTTATAGATCCGGGGCTCAGAAGGAAACGAAACAAGTTATTCGAAATTCTAAAAACTCTAAATGAAGATCTATCCTTTTCTCCCGACCCAAAGTAAGAAAAAAACAATTTTTGAGCCCACGAGCACCAAGTGGCGAGTAGAGTTCTAGACACTGATTTTGACTTCAATGTCTTTTATTCGGAAACGGACTAATGGAAATTGTGAAAGTTTTGTAAAAAAAAACGGTTTCACACGTCGACAGTATCGAAAATATTTTGCAAAAAATTTCGATCGGACTTTTTCTAGAATATGAAAAACCGTAATTTTTTATGATATTTTAAATTTTGAGCTCAATTTTCTCAAAAACGATTGGGTCGATTTTTTAAATTAGTGTTATTTTGGAGGAAAACATGTCTCTCAATTTCTAGTGGAAATTTATTTTTGAACATCGCTCGCTTTTATAGAAATTGCAGATTGTTGCAGCCGGAAGTCAATTTTCATGATTCTATAAAAAAATTCATCGTATCGAGTTGAAAGACCATCAAATGAAAGCTCTATGGTCTATGAAAAAATTGTACCGGTGATGACTATAATCAAGTAAACGTGAAAATTTCAACTAAAACAAAATTTTCTCAAAAACGATTCGGTCGATTTTTTTCTCAAATTTGATATAATTCGGTAGACCACATGTCGTCTCAATTTCTAGTGTAATTTTTTTTTAATCATCAGTCTCACCTATTAATGAGAAAATTTGCATTTTGGTTTTCAACCGGAAGTCAATTTTTGGGAGTTCTAGAAATTTTATTTTCATCCGATTGTACCGAAAGACCCTCAAATGAAGCTACTGCAAAACTGAAGTAAAAAAGGTGCTACTCAACTTTACTTATTTTTTAAAAATTTTTATTAAAAATTAGGGTTTTGTATTTTTTCTCAAAAAAATATAGAAAAAATCTTGAAAAAACTCGAAATTTTGAGAAAAATCTTCGAAATTTTTTTATGATAAGAGCAAAAATGCATTGTGCCTTCCTGAGGGCTATTTTGCAGTAATTATGTCCCTTATATGTCCCTATATATATTGTGTTCCTAAATTAAAAAAACGTTGAGTAACCTCCTTAAGGGTGGTGTTAGTGATTTTGGGATTTCAGAGGCTTCGTCGGTTAGACAAATGCAGACTGAAAATTTTTGAAACATACATTGAAGATCTATCTTATGATCTAACGATTCCAGTTTTAACAGTTTATTTAGTACCACTCTCACCCCCACCAACCATCTGGATAACCGCGATTAAAGACGTCACGAGTCCCTCAACTTTTTTCTAAGAAACAAGGATCCTAGAGCTTATATCGGAAAATTTTGAGATTTGGTGAGATCTAAAAATGTCTGAATTTTAGTGAATCGGTTCTTTTTTTTCGATTTTGCATCAGGGATCAGGAATTTGGCTGAATGTGCCGAAAAAAGGTGTTTTTTGGGACGTTTTGATAAAAGGCTTTCTCTGTGAATGCCAGAAAAGTCATTTTTCGGAAAAGTAACAAGCCCTAGAGTGAGAACATCGAATTGTGTAGTTTTTTGAATTTTGCCCTGATTGGCTTGAAATCGACAAAAAACTACGTCGAAAATGACAATTTTGAAATAAAAGTCATAATTAGAAAATTTAAATGTCATCAAAAGATTCCTTGGGTATGATTTGCTGGAAACGATATTAGCAACTATGGTCCGATTTTTTAACGACACAGTGCTAGAGATCAAATCATAATTTTAATCAAAAACTTTATTTTTTTTAGTATCCGCTGTGGTCAAAAATAAGACCATAGTTGCTGATGTTGTTTCCAGCAAAATCATATACCAAGAATCTTTTGGTGACATTTAAATTTTCTAATTATCACTTTTATTTTCAAAATTGTCATTTTTCGCGCACTTTTTGTCGTATTTACAGCTATCAGGGGCGCAATTAAAAAAAATACGGCACTGATTGTATGTTCATCACCCCTAGGGCTTGTTAATACCGAAAATGACGTTTCTGGCATTTCCACAGAAAAGCCTTACATCAAAACGTCCAAAGAACACCTTTTTTCGGCACATTCAGCCAAATTCCTGGCCACTGAGGCAAAAATCGAAAAACAGAACCGATTCACTTAAATTCAGACAATTTTCTAGAGTTTTCACCAAATCTCAAATTTTTCCGATTTAAGCTCTAGGATCCCTGTTTCTTAAAAAAAGCTGAGGAACTTGTCTTTAACCGCGGTTAACCAGATGGTGGTGAGAGTCGTACTAAAACTGTCAAATGGAATCGTGAGATCAAAAATAGATCTTTCTTATGTTTGTTTCAAAAATTTGCCAGTCTGCATTTGTCTGACCGTACGAAGCCTCTGAAATCCCAAAAATTACTGCACACCACCCCCTTAATGAACATCTATGCCAATCAGAATGCAGTCGATATTCTTCAGGAATTTTTAGAGATACTACAAATTGTCCGCCATCCAAAAAATGAGTGACAGACTGTCAGGCTTCTCAATTTACACTATTTTGGCAAGATGTGTTTCCCAAGTAATGTCAAAAAATTCTATATACTACGGAAGTCCGGTAGCCTGTCCATTCAAATTTCATTTTTTTCATTCTAAAAAAAGTAATAATAGCAAGTCTATTAGCCACCTTTTTTTATTATTTATGACATATTATATATTATATGTGCCATATATATATCGTCTGAAATGATAAAAAAGTGGCTAAGACTATCTTTTTATTGCTATTTCGGATTAAAACGATCGATAATTGGGCCATATATTTCAGAAATTTTGTTTCTAAAAATAAATTTAGCTGATAAACTATTGCTATTCAAATCCTTTCTCAACGAAAAGTTACTATCTATAGTTAACGGCTGTCCAAAGTTTGGACTCCAAACTGTGTTTTTTCTCGCAAACTATTCATCAGATTTAAAGAATAATCCCAAAAAATGGTCCAGAATCGGTGAGACGTTTTTCGCCAAAAACCTTCAACTATCCGCCGCACGGTGGTCCACTATAATTAGAGTAGTGAATGGTCCTAACTTTTGCTCAAATTGGCTGAAAGTTTGAGTGTGACTTTTTTACCGAAAAAAAAATCGATATAAACTCATTTAAAATTTTTCATTTCCAGGCTTTTCATTGGCTAAAATTGACTGTTCATATTTAGGTAAAATAAGTAACACGAGCGTCTTTCTCGTGTTCAGACGATTCGGAATAACCCAAAAATCTCTTAAAAATTTAATTTTTGACCCTTGTTTCATAATAAATAAGAATTTCTTTTAAATTTGGTGGCAACAATTTACATAAAAAAAACAAAATGCCATCGGGCAATCGAGACAGATGTGTAATTTGTTTATTTTTGAAATTATCAATATTAGAAATAAGGTTAGCTTGGGTCAGAAATATGGCGTCACCGGTCAATTCGACTCAGAAAAAATGTCGAAACTGAGAATTTTCAGTACTTCTTTCCTGTTCCTTGGTTAATTTGGAGCAAAAAACTTGCTTATGACTTTTTGAAATTTTAACTCCCTGGTCTAAAATGACCAAAATAGATGCCGGTCACTAAAAAACCGGCTGTAAAACCGGAACTGGCCATGGAATTTTAAAAATTGAGCCTCCGCAAATTAAATTGGCGTGTGACATTTTTGGTCAATTTACCTATTTTCTAAGTATTGCCCTTTTGGTTGAGGCCAAAATAGAGACTAAAGGGTATCTGGGAAATCCGAGGGAAAAACCATTCGTCTTCATTTTTCCCAGGAATTCTTAAAAAATAATTTTGAAAATTTTCGAAAATTTTTCGAATTTTTTTTCAAAATTTTCCGAAATCCGAAAATTTGAAATGCTCGAGAATAGCATGATATGCACATTAAACGAAAGAGGAGAGATTTTAAGTATTTTGGCTGAAAAAAATTCCGAAAAAAAATTTGGACGAAATTTTTCATAATGAGAAAAATTACATTTTTGGACAATGAGTCATTATCTCTCTGTAAAACCAGAAGTGGTCATCAAATTTTAAATGACACAACTTTTTTTGATGCGAAATGTTTTAATGCTGGATCATGTCAATTTTCAGAAAAATTGAGGCCAAATTGAGCTCCACAAATTAAATGGCGTGTGACGTTTTGGTATATTTACCTATTTTTCTAAGTATTCTATACGTATATTGTTTAATGACGTTAAATAAGACGACCTTCTTGATGCATCTATGAATAAGAATTTGGATGATTCGGAATTTATGGATAAGCCAAGCTATGACTCATATTCTTGATATTTTTTTTTTATATTATATTATATAATATAAAAAAATTTTATTCTCAAGAAATATGAAAAATTTAGAAATTCTAGATCTCTGGACTGTAAGTGTAAGATTTGAAACTTGGTAAAAAATCACATCTTTGCAAATGATAATAAATCGAAACGTTAGATAAAAATTATGTTGTTAAATAATATATAGACAGAAATATCGAAATGTAACTTTGATCGCTTAAGAAGTGTGGTTTGAGCCCTTCTTGAATCGAAAAAATAATATTTTTAAAAACAGACAGTTAAAGATATTTGTTTGAACTCTGTTCTTAAGGGGGTGCCATAAGTTCTGTAGATTGGTACATTTTGTCAGAGCGATAAATGAAAGAAAACAATGTGAAAATTTATTTTGATAATTGTTATCTCCAATAAAAGTGTCCATTCTTGCAAACTTTTATAATTTTAATTCCTTAACATAACTGACTATCTGTGAAAATACTAAAAACCACTTTTCATTGAAACTCCATTTCCAACTTAACCCGACCATAGAATTTTTTTGAAGACAATATTAATAAACTTCAGACATTGTCAGGTGTAAATTACATTATGCGCTAAAAAATTCTTGTTTTTATGTTGCTAATTAAAAAATTTCCTTGATATGAAAGTTTTTTTCTCATGAAAAATTGTCAAAAATGGCAAAAAAATCAGGAAAAACAACTTTTTTTGAGATAAAAATTGACCTTCGAGAGGGAGATTTGAAAAATTGGGTATGTTTAATTCGGGTCAAAAATTATTTTATGCAATTTTTATTTTTCAGCCAATGAGAAAGGCCCAGAAATTTTCAAAATTTATGTCAAAAATAATTTATCAAAAAAAATAATCTGCCGTAAAATTTGACAAGCAGAATGGGCTTTCTCGGTTTGTTGTCTCAAAAATTACGCTATATAAGAAAATGACTTTGCATGTTGTCACGCCGGGTTCACATCCTAGATTGTTATCAAGATTGTTTATAGAATGTTTTCTTATAACTTTCTTAATTTGATGGAGGCTCTAAAAAATAGACATCAGCGTCACACATATACAATTTTATTATTCGAAATGCAATTTTTCAGCCTCAATTTATCAGAAAATATGCTGATGACAGAAATAAGATTTTGTCTGTTCATTTTATCTAACGAAGAAACTTTTTAGCTGCAAGTAAATTGGCATCTAGAACCCTAATTCCTGCTTGGAAACCTGTTTTTTATAAGTAAAAATAATTGAATTATAAATTGTTTATTATGGCTTTATTTCAGGCTTAATTAGGCCCTGAGGAGTGCCGGGTTGTTTGTTGTAGCAGGTCCAATTAAACGCCGTGGGAAATATTACAGTATCTTGAGTTGTTCTGAAGAAAAGATTTGCCTAGAGTTCATGCATGTTTGTTTAGTTATTTGCTTAAAAAAGCCCACAAAAACTTTCTAATGTAGATAACATATCCTCAGATGGACGAGATCGTGAATATTTGGAAAAATGCGAAATTTGAGCATTTGATTGGTTGACCCGCTTCCAAACTGACCAATAAAATCGGCGTATGATGCAATCCAGAGTTTTTGGATTGGGTTGCTAGTTTCCCCGCGGTTGTTTGTATATTCAAATATTTCAGGATCTGTCCTCTGAGGGTCTGTAATCCATAATATTTACGGAGAAAAAATAATCAAAATTTTAAAGTCAATATTGTGAGGCTTTCCCTTCGAAAAATGTGCATCTGTGTTCTGGTTCATATCATGTCGGAAATCTTCACTGCAGTCGTTGGATTTGGTCCACCGAACAAGTCCCCCCAAGCCTTATCGTATAAAAACAACTGAATTTATGAAAATATTAGTAACGGTCGTTGTGTTTTCGAAAACGGCGGCAGACTTAAAATGTTTATGGGCCAACTATATTACGAAGGTATTTATTGAGCAAATCAAATATTAAATTTGGTGTATAAGTCCCTTTAAGACACCTTTTGTTGATGATTTTGAGAGAGTGTAGGCTGAAAAGAAGAGAAAGCGGCCTCATGAGTGGCTAGAAGGGGTCTCAGGAGTGTTAGATTGGCTCCGCCCACCTACACTCTCTCAAAATCATCAAAAAAAGGTGTTAAAGGGAGTATTACGCACCTTTTAAAACGGGCATACTTAACCGAAAAATGCGATCTAGCCGCAGACCGATGCGGCATACCTATGCAAATTGCGAAGTCTTGGCATGAAACATCGAATATATCCTGCTGGAAAAGGTATGAATCAACTCAGTTTGTTGACATCGTCCAGGATATTTAATTGCAACCACTGATTAAAGATTGAAAGTAAAATAATGATATTGACGTGATTTGATCGAGTATGTTTAAAAAGGCAGAAGTTTCAATTTTTGATTGTTTTTTTTTTGATAGAAATTTGTTGCAAATATAAGGTTGACAGTTTGGCCATTGTTTAATGACGCCTTGCAAGTTTTATACGTACGGATCGACTTTATTTGAAACACTTCAGGCAGGAATAAATGCAAAATTGCTGAGATTCCGTTGTTAACGAAATTAATCGGCTTCCCAAGAAATCTATGAGAAATTTTTTAATAATCGTAGCAAAACATTTTAAATGAAAGTTTTTTGCTCGTGGACCAAGCCTAGTGAAGTTTTAGTGAATTCAAAAGCAAAAACGGCAGGTCTAAAAAGAACGAGACCACACAGCTAGCAGATCAACCTCGGGGCGCAGCGAAGTTTGTCTGCAAAAATATTTGTCATGCTCTTTTTCCTTCATAGTTGAATCAAACAGCATCCAGAGCCCCAAGGTTACCTCCCATTACGTCCACGCCTTTTAGGCGGTGCGATCGCGAGTGGATTGTATTAAATACCGTTATAGTGCTAACAGTAACATAAAATTTGGTGATCAGCGTGAGTGTTTAAAACGAGAATGATGTGATTTATTAAATTCAAAGCGTTAAGTCCAGGCAAACTTTAAGATTCCGCCGAAAAATATTAATTTCGGCAATTATTTCAACCATAACGTTAAAGCAAAGCAATTTGACAATCTCTGTCAATTCGTTGGATACCTTTTGGCAAAAACCGTCGAATATGTTGGACTTTGGGCGAACTCGCTGGCGCTTGTAAAAATGAACTAAAACAAGGACGTTGTTTCGATTTTCTACTATTGTTCAACATAATCATTATGTGTATTGAGTCTCCGACATCACCGATAATGAACTTGCCGCACAAGTAGCCAAGGCAGGAACGATCGGGCGGTCAATGTCCGCTAAATTCTGCATATACTCGGATTTTCATCGGGAGTTTTTCGAGCTGGATATAATCGAATTTCAGGATAACCTTGTTTCAGCGTGTATAGCAATCACTCGAAGAAAAAGCTAATAAAAAACGCATGTACAAGTTGTTTTAAACAAGAAGTTTATCAACTCTTGGATGCACAGAGCCATTTTGAAGTGGCCTTAAGCAACCGCAAAATAAGGCGAAAGATATCGAATTATAATTGTGGAACAATATCTCCGAATAGAACTCTAAGTTGGACTGTAAGTGATTCCTAATCCCGGAAGTTATTTTCCGGTTCAACGGGTATCATAAATTGGCTGGATCAATCCTAAATCCATCTACATGCTGGCTCTCAGCTGAACCTTTTAAAATAATTCTCCGCCGGGTAAAAATTACGCGGCGCGTGCCCAATTTCTGTACCTTCAGGAGAAATTATATTCTCACTCAATCGCATGTCAATTATTTGTGGATCTTAAGCCATCTTATAGAATAGAAGAATCAAATTTGATGTACAGGTTTATAATAGATCGGTAAGCAGGTGCGATAGTAAATGTATTACAGGACTTTGCTAGTTTGTCTCTAGTAGACATTTCACTAATAAACGTATACCGAAACTAGCAAAAGTCCAAACTAACAAGTCTATTCCGAGTAATAAATTGCAGAACACGATATAAAACTCTTGTTACAAATAATATCTAGCAAAGAATGGGCATAACTTCAGTGAATCACTTTTCGTAAATAATTTTGTAAATATATTTGGTTCAGGACAATTGGTAAAATGATGTAATACCATATGTATCAAGGAAATGTTGCATAATGCTGGGCAGTTAATTAATGCAGCAGAGTTTGAAAATTTCTGTGTTTTTGTCTCCTTTTTTATGAAGAGCGAGAAAATTGGTGGGTATGAATCCGGGCAGCAAATGAAATATTGACTAAAATTTGCATAATGCGTTCATTAAGGGTAGTCCCCGGGTCCTACATTTTCTGCAGTTATTATGTCATGAAAAATGCATCCAATTCAAGCGATGATCGTTTGTGTTTTAAAAGCACAAAAACAACTGCAAATAAGAACAAAAAAAATTTCGAAAATTTTTGCGTGTTATTTCGCATTCTTTTTTCTCAAGATATTTTTCTCAAAAATTATGTTCAAAAATAACGTTTGGTGTCAAATATGACCACTAATGAACTTCGGAATGATCGGGTTGACGGTAAGGCCAACTTTTCTGCTCAGTTTCCCCAGCTGGTGCTTTTGAGCCTACTTCGAAAAAAATCGAAAGCACATTTTTTTCGGAATTTTGTCATTCACGTGACCTTGAAAAATTCATATTTTTTGTTTTTGCGGTCGAAAATTTTGACAAAAACGCCCCAAGGAAAGTTTCTGTTTAGTTCTAGAGCTAGCTTTTGCAAAAAATATTGAGTAAATTTCGAAATCTTTAACCTAGGCGAGAATACATATTTTACCATTAAAAGAAGCTCAAAAAAAACCGAACGCATTTTGACCAGGGTTTTTTCTTACGTATTCGAGAATATAATAGTAAAGCACTTAATCGACAAAAAGCTGTACCAACAAAAGGTTTTTGTATAGCTAATTATACAGGTTATGTTAAAATTTGGGGTTTGTATGTCAAAATATAAACCTGAGAGGGAGATATAGATTTTCCGTTTTGGCTTAGGTGGCTCTTGTGCCGCTTATGTGTTAAGGAGTGTGGTCATAACAAAAAAGTTTTGACAAATTTTTTTCGCAAGTTGAAGGCTAGTTCTAACAAACTGGCTATCTGAATAATATCCTTGAAGCCGTGTTTTCGGTAATATGTTTATCGAGAATATGTCAATTTAGGGCCGGGATACCCTTAAAATCAATGTAAAGTTGGCTTTTGTTCAAAATGAAAATTTTGGGTTTTGAACTACTAGTATTTTTGGCTCAAGTCTTAACTGTTCAATATCAGATATTTTTGTGCTTGTTTTTACTAA
>SCLH01001462.1:18591-35609 GCA_004367855.1 Oikopleura vanhoeffeni
TTTTGATATTAAAAAATGTTACTACTATCTAAAGAAAATTGGCGCCTATTAACACCACAATTTTATTTGGAATTTTTGACCAGCCATTAAAGTTTTTAAATATTTAGTGCCAAATGGCCACTTATCGAAGTGTACAGCCGATGTTAAAAATTTGCACCGATAGTTTAGAAATGAAAAATCGCCGCGACCAACTCATTAGTTGACATACGATATGTAATAAGAAATAAAATTAAATATTGATTCTACCTGATTTTTTTATGAAATTCGAAAAAACCAATTAAAAGAATTTTTGGATTTTGGATTGCTGGAAAATTTTCATTAATTTTCATTACGAAAATCGACAGATGAAAAATAAAAGAACTTTATGATTTTCAAACAGTCTGTTCAGAAAAATATGTAAGGTTACTCTTTAGAAAAAAAAACGTATGCTAGTTTGTTTTGTTTTTCATCACATATTTAATATTAAAAATAGCAAAAAAATTTTGGGCGATACAAGCGGAAAATTTTCATATTTCTTCGATTTTTTTTCAAATTTTTTACGTTTTCAAAAATAAAACTCTAACTCAAATCTTTCCTAGAATGAATTAAAATAGGTGTAATCAAGCTGAAACATATTTTATATCGGTTCAGCTAACTATATAAGCATAAAAAACATATTTACTTGACTTATTATTTTTCGTAATTTATTAAGACTCCATTCTGCAGCCGGTTTTATTGGCACCCCCTTAAGTCGTTAGCTTTGCAGATCGGAATGGGTGATAGTGATTTTATGATTTTTTATATCTATTATATTACGCCTTCGTCTTGTTTTATATAATTTATATTTTTCCCAAACAACTTTTCGCATGATGCATTTTCAAGTTGTTGGAAACTAATATTTTTGACGTTTCACAAGACTTTCAAAGATTGAATCTAGATAAAATTTTAATCGACGTGTACTACGTCACGTAGATAAATAGGTATGAAATTGCAATAATCTCCACTTGTTTTTAAAATAAACTAAAAATTATTAATAATGGTCTGTTCAACAAAAGCCTATGTTTATTGAATAATGAAAATTTTAAAACATGTGAGATATTTTCCAATTTTATACGTACCAATCAACCCGGACGGAGACTTTGTCGTTTATATTTTATCCAAGATTGCAATCTGTGAAGTCTTTGAAAACCGTTCAAAAATAATTAATTTGAAAACCTTTGAAACAATTCATCATGCCGAAACCCGTTTGTAGAATAAAATCATACATCACAAACTACTTCGTAAGATATTTTTGACGTTAATTCTTTCAGTTGTTTTAATTACGTTATTTCAAGTTAAAAATATGACATGAGAAAATTTTCAGATCTTGGTTCTTAAACACACAAAAGCCTTTGTTTTCATCTCCAAAAAAACACGATTTCCGTGTTATTCGTATACTCAAATAGTCAAAGTTCTTGCGCTGTGGGACATAATACATAAAATTCTATTCCTAAACCCTAAATTTCATATAATTTTTCTACATGCTATTGAATTCTAAAAAACCAGAATCCCTATTTCAGACTCACATATCATTGGTTTTTTAAAATAACTGGAACACGCGAATAAAAGCGGGTGGTTTAACCCCGTTTAAAAACTGGTGATCACACTTATATGGTTAATAAATTTTGAATGAGTAAACCACTGAGGACGTTTATGTCCTCTCCGTCAGGAAAAAAATTTATTATCAAAATTTATTTTAGGCATGCCGGTAATACCGGAAAACTTACCCCAGTACAATTAAAAAGTTCACTTTTGAGGAAAATCACAAACTCTGCAAAGCCAAATAACAATTCCTTATTTTTCCAAAAATGACATAAAGATCAATTTTCCGTTTTTTTTTAAGACCAAAAACAACTTGAATTCAAAAATTTCAGTGTACCGGGAGCAAACTCTTGAGAAAAAACCAAGAATAACGTTTTTTACGACTTTATGATTATCTAATAATATAATTATTATTACTTTATATATAATTATTATTAAATATTAACTTTATATAATAATTATAATAATAACTGTTCAATAAATATTATCAATATTTCAAAACGTAACTTCGATAATAAATTTTAAGATTAACAGGAAATATAATTATTTTGCAAATACGACAAAATACCCGAATTAAGGATTTTTTTATTTTCAGTTTCGATGCAGATTTAAAAACCATCGAAGTATCGCTGATATTCAATTGTTCTGGACCTAACACATTTCGATTACAATTTTTTGAAATAATCAGTCGAGAGGAGCACTTAGAAATTCAATCAAATGATTAGTCTAATTGAATAGAGACTAGGCTGGCCCGCACCTGTCCCCTAAGGCGAAACTGTACCTTTCTGGTGAAAGTATTCGTCTCACAATTTTATAAAACTTTCACATTTCTTCGAAATCCAGATTTTCTTTTAAATTTGAGCACGACTGATTGGTTCTCGGGAAAATACTCAAAAAAAGGTTTTTAAGCTGAACGGAAAGCTCAATCTATGCGATCCTTTTTACATAAGACTTTACCTCCCGTCAGACCCTCATATAAAAGTTATGGGGGTCTTGTTGGCAACGTGTTCTAATAAAATAACGGCGTTTTTTGTCTTATTTTTGTTTTAAGCTCATTAAAAAATTTCTTTCAAAATTTAATAAAAAAACCAAAACTCATCTTCTTTCGGCCTTCGGCCAAATTTAAGCTTAATCTTTTTTCAAACTGAAATTCAAATATCAATGACCATATATCGTACTTGGGCCGATTTGAGTCAATTTCTAATAATTGAACGTGAAAGAATAATTTTCTTGATTTCTGATTTCATGCTATAAAATTATTTTTGAAAAAAATCATAATTTTTCGATTTTTTTAAAATTTTTGCGGTGTAAATTTTCGAAGATCGCAGTATTTTTGGTTTGGGAACTTTTTCCATACGGTTCTCTGAAATGATTTGCGGTTAATACAAGTATGAACCAAAAGATCAATATTCCCGCTTTGATAAAAAAAAACTTATTTTATTTCCATTTGATTTTATTTTTCATGATAAATTTCTTGAACAGAAATATTTTGATAGTCTTAAAATATTTTCGTTTTCTGAATTTATAAAGTCATAGCTAGAAACAAGTGGAATAAAAAGATTCAATGTGAGCTCCGAATTTTTTCATTCAAAAACTTTAACAAAATTCATAATTTTAATTTTTTTTCAGTTGTATGACATTTATTTTTAATATTTCACATTTGGTTGGGTTTTTACTGCATATGAATGTGCTTGGTACATAACACCTAGTCATTTGAGGCCATTTGTTGAGCTTTTCACAGCCTTTATTTGCAAGGAAAGTTTTGAAGAGATTTCAAAAATGCGTAAAAATAAATCTCACACTTGAGCTTCGCCACAAAAGGTTTGCGAACTTTAAAATTTGAAATAAACTTGGCATACAGGCTTTATTTAACCTTTCGTCGGAGAACATTCAATGTAAAAAAAAAATTTCGCTCTATTCCGCGTTTTTCACAGAAGATTATAATACGCCATCGAATATTGAATTTTGATATTATGAAAAAATCGGAATAATACCTACATTTCAATATATACTATATTCGGCCAAAAGTCTTCATGGAAAATATAATTTATTTAACGTTTGATAAACCGCATATCAACAATACCCATATTCCAATCATTTCCGGTTATATTGATTATTCCGGATTTTGAAAATTCGAAAAAAAATTCTTTGAAAATTTTTGAAAGATTTTAAAAACTATTTCAAATATTTTGGTAAAAAATTATTCAGGAATGCCATCCTCGGATAATGCTAATGAATAAATGCATTTTTAATATTATTGTTATTAGAGCAAGCAACCTCTTCTCATCTAATATAAATCACAATTTCTTAGATAAAAAGTCAATTTGAAGTCCGTTCCAGATTCCTTTATGAAAATATACTCACTGAAAATACTGAAAAAGTATTAGTTTGAGTATTAACACAAAAAACCAGCCAGTTTCGGCTTTTTAGTAAAACAAATAAGTAATCATTGAATTTTCAGAAAAGCAATTTTTGATACTTAAGTCAAATGCGTCTCTAACTTTTTTCTAGAATATCGCAGACGTATCGCTCGAGATAAAATTATCCGTCTGTCATTTATACACATAGAGAAAAGGTTTATAAAATATGTAAGTGAAGAGAAGAAACTCTTGAAATAATGTGATTCTCATATTGACTGTTATTTTAGCTTCATAATTCAATAAAATAAGACAGTTTCGGCGTGAGTTTCTGTATACAGTTTTACATACAATTAAAGCAATTCATCTGTGATTATGTCATTACCATTCATTGAAAAAATGTTGTCGCATTCGAAAATGACAATAAATGATAAAAACCTTGCGCAATTTTTTCCAGGACTATCAAAGGCCAATTACTTCCTGAGGAGAAAAAACCGCTGTTGAAATTTCACACAAGAGAAATAACAGGAAGATAAAAATATGAAGAGAAATGACTTCGAAAAGACACCGGTTTTCTGATTTATGGGTCCGTTTTTTGACGGCTGTCATTTTCAAAATAGTGGCGGCCAGCCTAAGAGGGACCCGAAAACCGGGGAAATTCAGTATCATGGTTTTTGATCTGTCTCGTCTAACCTGACCTGAAGATACGACGACGTTTACCTGAAGTGGTAAAAGTGGACTTGTTCAAAATATATATATTATTATTTTCAAAGTGATCATAATTATTTATATGCAGGAGAAAAAACATTCGCAATTTTTAATTCAAAATCAGCTAAGTATTCAAAAATTATTACTAATCTTATTTGTAATCGGCACCAAATTCTTAATAATTTAATTGAAAAGAAAGTTGAAAGAAAAATTTCTAACGACTATAATATCCTTAATCCCTCGTCGATATCGTTTCCAAACCGAAAGTGAATCTTGAAAATGAGCGTTATCTATAAGGGTTCGCGTGTTTCGAGTCTGACTTAGTGTTGCTCCTAGTGATTGCAGAGGTTTGATCACTTGATATTGCACGCACCATCAAAACTGGTGCTCCCAATATCAGCAACTGCCTATTATTACACCCCAAGACCAATCAAAATTTAAGACAACCACTAGCGAGATTTGAACAGAACGCTATAAATATTACCCTTCAATTTCAAGCATGAACCATTTGTAGGAAAAAATTATTTTGTTTTTTCCAATGATTGCAGGTTTGCTTGACCCATAAAAATTGCTCTGTCGGTTGACTTTACACAAGTTATCTTATCAACATTTTTGTATTTTTATCAACTAGTTTTGAATTATTTAATTGATTTTTCAAGATAATAATCAGTTATATAGTAGACTTTTGAGTTCACAAAACACAGAACTCGCGAGTTCTAGACCCCGAGCAAAAAGAAATACTCGAGCGGCTAATCTTTGTGTTTATCGCCAACTATTACAATTTTTGGACCAGACTTATCAACTTCTCAGTATTAAGAAACAAAAAAATTTTTAAATTTTAACAAAATAACAAAAATAATAATATACTAATTTAATTCTGAAAATCCCAAGAAAATTTTCATTACTATGTAACGGTATTTGAAAAAGAAATAATTCCCCACGATCTTTTGTTGCTTTTTTTGCGATGATTTTAAGGTATGAATCATTACCGTATTGATTTAGTTGATATTCAAGCTTTGTTGCTTACAAGGGGTTAAAGTGACATCATAAAGTTAACTTGATATAAGTTAATGTGAAGAGAATACCGTTATTCTCGATAAAGAACAAATGATGTTTTCGCGGTTTTGTTGCTCATTCCTATTTTGCGTATAGAATGCACCAAATGAATATGAAAACACCAAGAACCCCTCAATTAGTCTCTTAGAAAGTCGAGAACCCGCAAATAGCATTTAGCTAGTCTTAAAAATTTCGGTACTAAGAAGTTAAGGCTTCTAGTGATTATTTCGATTATTAAAAAATATTTTAAATAAAACATGAGAAAAAGAACAAGAGAAAATATAAAATTATTTTTCAACTTTTTTTGCCAAAAAATATATCTTTACTTTTAATTCGCTTGAAAGGTGATGCTTATCACGTCAAGGCCCCCGCGCCAAATGCACTTTTCTCTGAACAAATTTCCTCCAATTCTGACTCGTTCAGACCGAAAATCAGAAAAAAATATTATTAAAGCCTTTGGAAAACATAAAAGTTGTATCGGTTGGCTCTAATCTTGAATTGTAAAATTTATTATAAAATTTTTAAAATATAAGATAATTTTTTGTTTCACATAAAAAAAATTCTAAACAAATGAGTGTGTTACGAGAACACATGGAGTTATAACTTTTTTAAAAGAATGTCGCTGACGAAACGACCGCATAACAATCTTAAAGAATTATTTGAAGAAAATATTAAATCAGCATATTTAATTAATTTTATGGATTTTTTATCCTCTAGGGAAAATTAACTCAAGCCAAAAAATTTAATAAAAAATGAACCAAATAAATGTTCATTTTGAACCATGAGAAGCTTTTAGTTTGCTTTCAAAAAATGAATAAGGACAACGCCAAAATTTCGAGCAAAAACGAGCACAAAATGAATTTAAAAAATGAAACACATTTTTTTTTCAAAAATGGACCAGATTTTTAAAAATTAAAGTATTATTAAAAAAATTTAACCAAGCTTTTCATGGCCACATTTTTATTCGAAAAATTGGTTTTTCACTGAGACTCATAAATTTTTAAAAATGTCGATTTTGACAAATTTATGTTCTCGGAACTCCAAAAACTTCATCCTCGAATCTTGGGGGAAGGAAGGTTTAGATTCAATATGACCTTAGAATCTCGAATTCCAAAATTTAAATATAAATACTTATTAAAAATAGGTCGGTTTAACCTTCAAAAGCCAATTTTAGTAGGTTGAGCCGTCGTTGAAAATTAGTGAAACACAAGGAGAAAGAAGCGACGCCTGAAAGCACTACAATTTGTCTGGTGAGCTGTGAGAGATACCGTATCTCGATAAAGACAAATTGGTGTTTTTCGCGCCTGCCTAATAATGTTCGAGCAACTAAACAAAATCGGTTTGTTGCTATTTCTATTTTGCGTATTTTTAAGGAATCACCAAAGAAATTATGAAAACACAAAACCTCTCTGAATTAGTCGCTTAGTAAGTCGAGAACCCGCAAATAGGCATTTCAGCTAGTCAACAGTTATTTAATATTTTGAATTGTTTATTCATATTATTTTTATTGCAGATAAAAAAGCATATTAAAAAAATTTTCAACAACAGAAGCAGATTGTTTCACCGAGGGCTGCAATTTATTGAAAAAAACTGACAAGAAAGTACGATTTAAAAAAGCCAGAAAATTGATTGGTAAAATTTTGCATGGTTGATGACGGAGCTTGGTTTACATCATTTTTTTTTTGCTCAGCGACATCTTTTTTCCAGTGACAGTTTCGTCGGGTGGAATCGTTTCGGTTTTCATGGTTTTCGATTTTGTGCCTGCGTTTGGAAGATTGTACAATTGTTGATGCAAAGCTGCATTGTACAACATTTTCCGCTAGCTGCTAAGCCACTTCAAATCATTGCAATTTACTTTTGAAAAGGCGGCTGTAGACGAGGGGAAAAAAAGTTGTTGAATGATTTTGAAGAAATTATGTTTTAGTATTGAAACTTTCGATTGTTGTTTATATCGACGGTGGAAAAATTGCTTTTTGTAAGAAAAATTGGGACCACTCAGGAGTCCATAATTACTTGAAGCATAATTTGCAGGTAGCGCCACTTATGAACAACTTTAATCTTTATATTGAGTTACTGATACGGTATATATTTTTGAAACTACATGGTGCTTTATAGAATCGTTTTTATATATTTATTGTACTTCATTTCGGAAAAATTGTTTTTTGTAAACCTGACTTATTATATTGAAATTTAAATGTCAACTAGTACCCCCCTCAACTCGACTGATCATTACCCTTTATTAAGCAGCCGCGTGTGAAGCCAATTTCGTGTATTGAAAAACACATAACGGCCCCACACGCGGCATTTTCATTTAACACCGCGTAATAAACACACCTAAAATACATTTCCGAACTTATATATTTTAGCAAAGGAACCTACATATATTTGTAACGTTTTAACCAAGCTTTAGGCGTTAACATTAAAGTTGCATGGATAGGTTCACGATTACAGAACATGTGGAAAGAACTTGATTGAAATATTGAAAAAAAAATTTGTCGAAAAAGTTTTAGAGATTTTTTTTAGAGTTTTCAGTCATTTGGGGCTTTTAAAACTTTTTGATGAAATTATAAATTCCGCCAGTCGTTGGCCACTTAAAACATCGTGTTAACATCGTTGAAATTGGAATTCTCAGCTTAATATAAATAAAAAAAATTTGTCCGAATTGGACCATTTTTTAATTTTGTTTGAGATTACTTTGAATTGTTTAATTATCATTTTTTAGTTAAAAAAAAAAAAGATTGACAACAATGGTCTATTTAAACCATTTTTTTAAATTTATTTGCTCTTTTATATTTGTGCTCAATTTGAGCTATCAAAAACTCAATCTTGTGAGCGTTTCTCAAAAGCCGAATTATTTAAAAAAAAAGACTTAAAAATGACGGAAACGACCCAGCAAGTAGCGTAATCGATTACGATAAAGGCGGCTGGTTCGACATTTCTTCCATGATTAATTTCCCCGCCCAAAAAATGACAGCTTTGAAGAGGCCATATTTTAAATTTAGGCGGCTTCATCGACATTTCTGTCACATTAATATTTTAGGCAACTTTCATCAAAACATTCCTGCCACATTGATATTTTTAGAGCGGATTTTCATCGACGGTTTCTTGCCACAATAATATTTTAGGCGGCTCATCGACATTCAGACGTTAGTTGAAAATTTTTGAAAGTCATTTGCAATGTAATTACATTTTTATTGTTTATGTAAATTTTAAATTTTGAAAAACCCAAGGGCTTTTCTCAAAATCAGTATTAATTTCGCACCGTTTAACCAAAAAATATAGGGAAGATAAAAATTAAAAGATCTAGATTATCTCACAAGACAAATGAGTACTTATGATTCATAAGCCTTAATTTAGAACTTAGGTATGAAAAACCGCCGTAGACTGTCTCTCTCATTTCGAGATTAAAATGGACGTTTCTGAGGAAACAGATTAACGGTGTTCACCTTCAGATTTGACTTGAGAAAAAATGAGCAATTCTTTTTACATTATCTGTGTTCCTTAGTAATTGGAACAGAAAAATTGGCTTATGACGTTTCAAAGATTTTAACTTCTTTGGTGTCTAAAATCACCAAAATAAACACAAGTGACAGGAAACCCGGCTGTGAAAACCGGAAAGTTGACAAATCAAAACAACCGGGTGACAATTCCGTTTTGAAGAAAAGGTCCTATATGAAGAGTCTTGAAAAATTCAGAATTTTTCTGAAATCTTAAACCAGTGGGCTTTTGCTTTCAAATTTAAAAATATGTCATTTGCTATTTTTAGCTATTTTTGATATGTTATCGCTCTATAAAAACCGGAAGTTGACATCAAAACAACCGCGAAACAATGTCCGGTTTTTGAGAAAAAGGTCCCATATCTCTCTCTTTATTTTATAATTGTTAAATCACAATATTTCAGCTGTCCCTGTAATTTGCTGTCTTTTACAAAATTTATCATTAATTTCCATCCCACAATCTACTTTTCCCACTTTCACCACACCTTTCAAATCTTTAGCCAGTTTACGAATTTCCGGCATAAGTTGCTGGCAGGGGCCGCACCACTCTGCGTAAAAGTCAACAATCCAAACTTCACCAACTGGTCGATTTTGAACTTTTTCATAAAAAATTTCGGGATCTAAGGTCACTGTCGACGGATTTTTTAATTCGTCGATAAATATTTCCAAAAAATTCTGTGTCAGATGGTTTATAAATTCTACATTTGGATTTGTTTCGTTAATCAGGGATCAGCAAATGTCTCAAATCAGAAAAAATGGTCAAAAAAAAATTTGACAAAAATAAAAACCGTTTGTCGAATTTCAGAACTCTGAGAAAACCAATACGAAGAAAAAATTGTTGGTGGGCGAATAACAATCGGCGATTATTAACTCGTAGACTCGATTTTAGCCAACGCGTTGCCACACACCATTTAATCGCATTTTACGACGCTTAATCATTGATGACAAGATCAGTTATAAAGTTATCGATAAACTTTGAAACAAAATGACGTTTGTGCGTTTTTTTTTGAAATTTGTTACTGTATTACAGTACTTATTTTTTGCAAAATTTGTTTAAATCACAAAATTAAACCTTTCATCTTGATCAGAAAAAAATTTTAAGACATTTTTTTCATTACATCATAGCCCGAAAATGATCACGTGACCGTATATTCAAGAAATAAGGTCGGCAAAAATAGTACTTTTTTTTTCAAAAATTGCTTAAATCACATTTTGAAAAAAGTGAAAGAGTTCTTTAGAAGTTTTTAAGACTTTTTTTCCATCACACCAAAGTCCAAAAACGATCACGTGACCTTCAAATTAGGAAATAAGGTTTTGGTGAAAGTAAACAAATAGTGATCAAATTACGCCGAAAAAAATTTTTGGGCCAATAAACACCTGATTTAAGAGTTTTGAACATAATAATATTCTCCAAACACGTCACGTGATCTTATTTTTCGAGAAATAAGGATTTATCTATGACATATTTCAAACCTTATTTTTGAATTATTTCGTCACCTGATTTTATTCGGACATTGGTGTAATGAGAAAAAGTTCTTAAAAACGTTTGAAGTTGACCCTGGANTCAGCAAATGTCTCAAATCAGAAAAATGGTCAAAAAAAAATTTGACAAAAATAAAAACCGTTTGTCGAATTTCAGAACTCTGGGAAAATCAATACGAAGAAAAATTGTTGGTGGCGAATAACAATCGGCGATTATTAATCGCATCAGGGATCAGCAAATGTCTCAAATCAGAAAAAATGGTCAAAAAAAAATTTGACAAAAATAAAAACCGTTTGTCGAATTTCAGAACTCTGGGAAAATCAATACGAAGAAAAAATTGTTGGTGGCGAATAACAATCGGCGATTATTAATCGCGGAAATCATGTTTTCTAGAATTCTAGTTTCATTTGATAAATATTATCCGATTTGATCAACACAAGTGTTAAACGACAGATAATGAAATTCTAACGCTTTCAAGATTATGAAATTATATTCCAAAATGACTCATTAACGAGCAGGAACGTTTTTACCAGCATTTTAAAACAACCAATGAAACTATTATTTTGATGAAAATGATTATCCTTGTTTAATTAAATGAGTCAAATTAAATTCCCTGAAATATATCACCACTTATTGGTTTGTAGGACCGTTTATGATTATATCTTATTTCTAGCCAAATTTTTTTCAATATTTTGAATTAACAAAAAAAAATAGAAATTGTGTCAAAAAAGTGCTGATCCCTGCCGTTAATTATCATTTTAGTTGGATAAGAATTAATATTGAATTTTTGACACAATTCACCATGTGCAACACAATCAACAGTTCCAAACTTAATATCTTTTAATTCTTTTGAAATTGCGCGAAACATTGGTAAAATTGCTTTGCAAGGAGGACACCATGGAGCGAAAAAGTCCACAAACCAGACGCCTTCCAGCATTGTCATATCGCTCCAGCGCCCAGGAGTTAATGATATCACGTTGGAATTTACTGAATCAACCATAAAATTGTAAAGTTCAGCCGGTTCGCTAATTTTTTTAAATAAATTCACTATAATAATATGAATTCCAAAAACGAAAATTATCGATAAAAAATAAGATTTTTGAGAACAACTTATTTTGGAAATATTATGACAGTTCAAGTGGTTTTTAACCTAGTGGTGAGTCACCACTGGTGACAAATGGAGTTTTTTCGAAAAAATGCCATAAGCTTCAAAATTAAATCGCAAATTGCTGGAAGCACCCACAATCTCCTCAAACATTCAGCCAGCAAAAAAAATAAAAATGCAAAAAACTCGTTTTTTCATCGTCCTAAGTAAATTTTTTATGAAAACCTAAAAATTTTAATTTCAACCAGAAAAACCCAAAAATATCGAAAAGCTGTGAAAAAATGTATTTCATAAATGAAAAATTAGAGTCAAAAATTATATGGGGAGTAAATTGCTTGGTTAACAATCATGGAAATAAGGGGAATATGGATGACAAAAAAGTGAAACCAGAATTTTTTAAAGAAAAAATTAACAAAGTTGAGATTAAAAAATTGATCGCCTTTTTATTTATTTTTTGACCTTGCTGCGACCTCATTGCTTTATTTTTTTATATTCTCAGGGAAAAATCGATGACTCATAATTTATGGATGATGATGTAAACTGGATGCTAAAATTTTTTCGCATTACTTAGGCGATTTCGACCACTTACATTCTTCCGTTGTAAACTTCATTATATTGCCATCCTCGGCCAGAAAAAGCAACTATTTTTGCACTGTCAATATGTAATGTCTGACAAAATCTATAAAATAAAATTATTTCATTCGCTTCGGAACTTTAAATTTATTTTACCGAAAATTTACGGGGTTTTCGTTACATTGAACAATGGCAATAGGGTATTCGTTGTTGAAATAATATTTCATTCTTCGTAATTTATCATTTGTTGAATATTCACTGGCAAATTCAAACAAAATTAATGCAGGCTATTGTAAAGCTAAAAATTTCAGCTGTCAAAATGTGAAATAAAAATTAAATAAACTATTNTTTCGTATTATCGAAACAACAATATATTAAAAATAGAAATCCTCAGCTTTTTCTGAATATATTTCCAAAAAGTAGAACCATCCCAAATTTCAATTTTTTTCAATAATAAATCCATTAAATGTGTTTCGCCAATTTCGGCATTAATTTCTTCACCTTCAGATTGTTTAACTCCAAATTCACCCGCTGTATAGAAATAAAATCCTCCATATTTTTCTTTATTATTCAAACAAGCAGGTGATAAATCGCGACCTTCGCAGTTGAGAATACCAACATTCAATCTTTCATAGTACTGCGAAGCTGAAATTAAAAACTACAGTTTTGAATTTAAAAATAGAATTAAAATTAACCTGTTTTTTCTAAAAAAGTATAATCTATGATATCGCCACCATCATCGTAAAATACAAGCCACGGAAGCTCAATCCTATCAAAATCTTTAATTTCTCGTGCAACATTTCCACTCCATAAATCAACGACCTTTTGATATATGTTAGTTTTTTTGACAGTAAATAACTCAAATTTTTAAACTTCAAAAAATTTCTATACTAAAATGATGTAATATAAAGACGGAGCTAAAGAACTAAACTCCAAAGTGTGAGGTCTCATGAAAATTAAACAACTTTTTAGTAATACTTGTCTCCAGGGTTCCTGAACTTCATGAAATCCGTACATCATATTATGAATTTTTCAAAAGGACCAAAGCTACAATTCAACTTCAGTTTTTTAAATTAAGAACTTTTCTAATAAAAACTTGTATCCAGTGTTAATCAGTCTCACGGAATTCAAAATCATATCAAGAATATAAAAAAAAATGACTACAAGTCAAGCCAGATAGCTAAAATTGAGGAATCAGATCTAAAATTATCAAACATGACTACATGATTAATTGACCTTAAACGTTCGGGGCATCAGAAAAAGTTCCGCTGAGGCATCAGAGCTTTCAAGTATATTTTATTCTCCATTTCTACGGGCATGTGATTTTTTTCTATACTGTAATAAAAGATAGACTATCCTGGATAGTCTTATTTCTGTAAGTTAATTTGAGTTAAATGTGTTTGAAAGAGATTCGAGATTTTTTGCAAAAATAACTGCTAGATAAAATACTGGAATTTACCAAAAAAATATGCCGCATATCCCCTATTCACACTTTTGTTAATATCCCGGCCCTACTACTTAAAAACACACTACGTTTCCTAATCAAGGCCGGGATATTAACAAAAGTGTGAATAGGGGATATATTATATGCGTTAAAGAGTCAAAAAACATGCACAAAGTTGATCCGGTTGACGCCCCTACGGTCGTAGTCAAAATTTTACTCACTTTTCCGGCAACATATTTTTTAGCAAATTGAATAAAATTTTTCCGCGTTCTATCATCAGTAAATTTAACTGGTTTTTCAGATCCATAAAAGGCTAAAATGGTTGGGAATCCTTTAACTTCTGGAATAGATCCGCAAAGCTCTCTATTATATTTCCCACAATCAACAACTCCCAAATTGACAATTCCGTGAAGTTCTCTAGCTGCGTTTTTAAAAGCGTCAGCCATTTGGTGGCAGTGGTGACATCGTTGACCAATAAAGGCGATAATCCAAACTTCTCGGGTGATTTTTGTGGCTCTTTTAAAGGGTTGTCACTAGTTCCAAAAAAATAATTTTTATGAAAAAATAAAGTTTTGTCGAATTTTTATTTTTCAGTGTTGATTTAAAATATGACAGGACCGGCCGAACTTATTTTGCTAAATAATACTGAAAGACTTAATCTCAAAAATAAAGATTCTTTTTTCATAAAGTATGTCATATTTTTGCTTCCGATCTAAGTTTTTTGCTAGAACCTGTGTTAAACACCTACGCCTTTTTGGAATTAAACATTTTGATCGAACAAAGTTAGTTTTTCAAAAACTAAGGTCGGGAGCAAAAATGTGACATTCTGTAGTTAACTAGTTTTGCAGCACTGAAGAATTATTTAATTTTTTTTTGCAGTTTGTCTTCTTTCGATAAATACTGGAAATACAAACTGTAAAAATAGTTGAAAGAACTGGGAGTAAGATTTTTCTTCGAATCCAAGTTTTCCATTAATTCTTTGTCCACATAATTTATAGCAACCATTTCTCAAAAAATATTTTTTAGCTAACCCCACCTGACTGCATTTCGAAAATCTGCCTCGTCAAAAATCGTGATTTCATCACAATCATCAAAAGGTCCAAAATCAGCCTCATGATTATGTTCAGATTGATGCCCATTTTTACGATCTTTTTTCAATCCTTCTTCCCCCAATAAGTCATAACGTTTTCGGAGATCTTCATCTTTTAGTACTTCGTAAATTTCGTTGATTCGTGTGAATTTATCATGTGCCTCTGAATTTTTTTTATGATTTTGTATAAAAACTAGAGAACATCACATTGGGTTTTAAAAAATATTTTCATACGTAGAACTGTATTATTTTTTATAGAAAAGATAAAAAAATTAAATTCCAAAAATACATAAATTAATGAAATAATAGTCGCTTTTTATCATTACGAGGCATAAAAAAACGAAAAAAAATTGAAAAAATATATATTTCAAATCCAAAATATTTTGTCTTGTTTGAAAATTTTCAAGTCGATAATAATTGGTTCTTAAGGGGTGCCATAAACTCGGCAGACTGGAGTCAATATCACTTACGAAAATTATAAGTCATTATATGTTTTTTGATGCGTATCATAGTTTGCTGAACCGATATAAATATGTTCCAGCTTAATAAAATCATTTTTATACATTTTAGGAAAGATTTGAGTTCCAGTTTTAATTCTCGAAATCGTAAAAATTTCCAAAAAATTCAAAACATTATGAAAATTTTCCGCATTTTTCCTCCAAAATTTTTTCTGATTTTTTTATTAAAATATGTGGGTAAAAACAAAACAAAATAGCCACGTTAACTTTTTTCATACAGTATGTAATGCCTACATATTTTCTGAGCGCTGTTTGAAAAATCATAAAAGTTGCATTTTTCATTTTCTGTCGACTTTTTTCGAAATATTATGAAAATTTTCCGCAAATCAAAACCATATTTTTTATAATTGGTTTTTTGAATTTTTCATAAAAAATCAGGTAGAATCACTTATTAAATGTTCTAGTTTCTATTTTATCTCCGTATGTCAACTAATGGGACGGTCGCGCGATTATCATTTGTAAACTATTGCTGAAATTTACAACACTTGGGTATACAACCGGTAAGTGCCATTTGGCACTCAAATTAAAAAAAATATTCTTGCAAAACATTTTCAATATAATGTCGGGTGTAATAGGCAATATTTTTTTTGATAGTCAGGAGATTTTTAATATCAAAACGCAATTGAAGGTTTATTTTTATCACAAAAAAACTTGTTTTCCTCTAGTTTTGACCATTTTTCATGGTAAAAAAACTTTGATATTACGGAAATCTTTTAATGTGCCGAATTAAAACAAAACTTTTTAGCGCAGTACACCCGACAATGTCTGAAGTTTATTAATATCGTCTTTAAAGAAAATTATAATGTCGGAATTAATTGGAAATGGATGTATAATGAGAAGTGTTTTTTATATTTTCACAGATACTTAGTTATGTTAGGAAATTTGAAATATAAATTTTTGCAAAAATGACCACTTTTATTTTAAATAATTTTCACATTGTTTTTTTCATATATCGCTTTGAAAAAATATACCAATTTCCGGACTAATGGCACCCCCTTAAGCACATTATGTTCATTTTCAAATAACACGCTCAAAATTTTGTTGGAATTTGTAGCTTCTGTCCGACTCGGACAGTCCGAGAGCTTATTTTTATTTATAAGCTGATTCATAACATATGAATTATAGGCTACAATTGTCGTATAATTTATAACTTTTAAATGTTCAATATAAATTTTAACCATTGGACAGCTGAAGCTCAAATAAGGTTCGAAATCAAAAAAAATAATAATTTTGCTGTAATTAATATGTTTTTGAAATCAAAGAAGAACATGTTCAAAAACAATATATTTTATAAAGACGAATATTGTCTAAAAAACCTTAAAAATTAATTTTCAACGTTCAGTGGTTACCCTTTCATAAGCAAAATTATTGATATTAGCCGAAAATTTTCACCATTTAGAAAAAATTGCAAAAACATTTTTTCCCAAAAAAAAATGATACAGTTTGTAAACGCTCAATGAAATAATAATCCCTCAGACTTAATCTGAGCCCTGAAATATGGCTCGTGTTTATGTGTTAATAATTTATTAATATTATTATAATTTTATGCCCAATTGTAAGTTTGGGGAGCCGAAGGCTCCACAAACTTACAATTGGAGATAAATTGTAGATTTCTGGTCAACTTGAC